>JAOPHQ010002201.1:0-21630 GCA_030340625.1 Merluccius polli
TCTACCATTAACTAGCAATACGAGTACATTCTACCACTAACTCTTCTACCATTAACTAACAGTACTAGTACATTTTACCACTAACTCTTCTACCATTAACTAGCAATACAAGTACAATCTACCACTAACTCTTCTACCATTAACTAACAGTACTAGTACATTCTACCACTAACTCTTCTACCATTAACTAGCAATACGAGTACATTCTACCACTAACTCTTCTACCATTAACTAACAGTACTAGTACATTCTACCACTAACTCTTCTACCATTAACTAGCAATACGAGTACATTCTACCACTAACTCTTCTACCATTAACTAACAGTACTAGTACATTCTACCACTAACTCTTCTGCCAGTAACTAGCAATACGAGTACATTCTACCACTAACTCTTCTACCATTAACTAACAGTACTAGTACATTCTACCGCTAACTCTTCTACCAGTAACTAGCAGTACTAGTGCATTCTACCAGTAACTCTAATACCAGTAACCCTTCTACCAGTAACTATTCTACCAGTAACTCCCTACCAGCAACCCTTCTACCAGTAACCCTTCTACCAGTAACTATTCTACCAGTAACTCTTCTACCAGTAACTAGCAGTACTAGTGCATTCTACCAGTAACTCTAATACCAGTAACCCTTCTACCAGTAACTATTCTACCAGTAACTCCCTACCAGCAACCCTTCTACCAGTAACCCTTCTACCAGTAACTATTCTACCAGTAACTCTTCTACCAGTAACCCTTCTACCAGTAACTCTTCTACCAGTAACCCTTCTACCAGTAACTACTCTAACAGTAACTCCCTACCAGTAACCCTTCTACCAGTAACTATTCTACTAGTAACTCTAATACCATTAACTACCCACCAGTAACGACCTACCAGTAACTCCCTACCAGTAACTCTTCTACCAGTAACCCTTCCACCAGTAACTATTCTACCAGTAACTCCCTACCAGTAACCCTTCTACCAGTAACTATTCTACCAGTAACTCCCTACCAGTAACCCTTCTACCAGTAACTACCTACCAGCAACTATTCAACCAGTAACCCTTCTACCAGCAACTATTTTACCAGTAACCCTTCTACCAGCAACTATTCTACCAGTAACCCTTCTACCAGTAACTACTCTACCAGTAACTCCCTACCAGTAACCCTTCTACCAGTAACTATTCTACCAGTAACTCTAATACCATTAACTACCCACCAGTAACTACCTACCAGTAACTCCCTACCAGTAACCCTTCTACCAGTAACCCTTCTACCAGTAACTATTCTACCAGTAACTACCTACCAGTAACTCTTCTACCAGTAACCACAACCAGTGTCGACTAGTAACCACAACCAGCAACTCTTCATGTACTAACAGTTCTACCAGTTACTATTCAACTAACACTTCTACTAGCCACACCGTCTGTCTTCCTGTAACTACCTCACAATAACTCACAACACATATCTGTTTCCTGTCTGTAAACACATATTGTAAACAACGTCTTCTCTTCATGTTTTGACTCTAGATGCCGGTTCAGAATCCTGGACTCATTTGGGACGGAACCTGCATTCAACGTGGATAGTTACGCCCGTAGCCATGGTTACAGGACATCATGGGGTAGCTGGGGGCTCCAACCACTGCAATACATGACCATGTTTCGTAAGTATATCGGTGTGTGTGTGCGCCCGCTTGCATGCTGTATTTTGAAATTGAAAATAAGAGGGACATAAAACAAACATGGAGAGAGGAGAGAGAAACACACACACACACACACACACACACACACACACACACACACACACACACACACACACACCCACATCCACACATTCCTGTGCCTCTTAAATAAATACTTTTCTTCCACACCTCCTCCCTGTCTTCTCAGACACACAGGGTGGAGGACATCAAAAAACACAACACACACTTTTCCAAACAGACCCAAACTCACTCCACCCCCACCCCAGGGCCCTAACGAGTGCCCCCAGAACCTTAACGAGGTCGGTTCTCGTGTTTGTTCTCCGTCTGCGTCACTTTCCCAGAATCCTCGGGCCGGGTGTCGGTGGAAACATGTCCAGACGTTCCTCTCTCTCATCCTTCCTGTTTCCCCCTCTGATGTTTCTCTTCCTCCTCCTTCTCTCTTCATCTGTCCACTGGGACAAACCATCTGTCAGGAAGAGGGGTGTGTGTGTGTGTGAGAGTGTTCCCTGTGTTCGTGTTAAGTTAGGCTGCAGTGTTTCCACTTGGTAGAATGTTTCCTAAGAAAGAAAGGAAATAATTTCTCTGAGCGGAGACAATGTAGGTCACCGCATTCATGACTGCATAGATAGGGGTTGATTCGGGTGTTCGATTCCCAGCCGAAAGGGTCATCTGCTTCCTCACACATCTGACCTGTAATATCAATGTCCCAGTGAAGTAGTTAGTAGTAGTTTGCTCATTTCGCTGGTACGTGACTAGTGACAATAAATTGAATCTCATCTCATATGGCTACGAGTCATTAGGCAGTTTATATTTCAGACCTTTTTCCCGTCAACATTTTTTTGTGAAAAAATGTATCATCAAATATCTATCGCTTATAAGCCAGCAATCTCCCATAACTCCATATGCATATCAGGAAACCCCAAGTGGGGTCCCAACCCACAGGTTGGGAAACACTGCCCTACCTGCTGCTTAATGACCTGTCTCTGTAAAAATATTCGGTTAATGCGACCCCTGCTCTGTATTCACTGTCTAACCCCAACCTGCTCCTTAATGACTTGTCTCTGTATTCACTGTCTAACCCCTACCTGCTGCTTAATGACCTGTCTCTGTATTCACTGTCTAACCCTACCTGCTCCTTCATGACCTGTCTCTGTATCCACTGTCTAACCCCCACCTGCTCCATAATGACCTGTATCTGTATTCACTGTCTAACCCCTACCTGCTCCTTAATGACCTGTCTCTGTATTCACTGTCTAACCCCTACCTGCTCTTTAATGACCTGTCTCTGTATTCACTGTCTAACCCCTACCTGTTATGGATATATTGGGTTCCTCTTGCTAATTAATACTGAATAAATAAAGATTGTACTTTTATCAATCAATAAAGCCAATGCATTCAGCATTATTTGAAATAAGAAACTGGTACAAGGTTCAAAGTTAACTTCTAAACCTGGAACTCCACTGCTAATACACTAACAGGCCCAGGTTAGCACCAGTGCTAACACTAGCGTCTGAGAGTAGAAAGAGGAGACTTGAGAGGATAATTAAAGGAAGGAGAGAGGAGTGTTATTTGACGTGGGGCTGCTTGCTGTATTTAATGTTTGCAGCTCACACGCCTGACAACTCCCTCATGGGGTTCGCCGTCAAACAGGAAGTGAGGACGGAGAACAGGAAGGAGAACATGGCGGTCGTCTACGGCAAACAGGAGTATATGTGGCAGGTCGTCCAACCTGTTTCTTTATCTTTACGTGTGTGTTTGTGTGTGTGTGTGTGGGGGGGGGGTGTTAGTGTGTGTGTGTGAGTGTACGTCTGTGTGATTATTTGTGTTGGTGTGTGTCTTAATGTGTAATGTCTACGACTAGGTTTGTGGAGTTGTGTATGTGTGTTTGTTTATTTGTTTGTTTATTTGTTTATTGGATCCCCATTAGTTGTCACCATGGTGACAACTATTCTTCCTGGGGTCCCTAAAAAGCAAGACAAATAACAGTAACATTCACATGCATCATGCATACACAGTACATATACATACATAGTACAAGCACCTACACATATATACTCACACATATACACAGACACATTCAGAGATCAGTTCATTAAGAGCTGTCTCTGTACAAGTTTAAACTAAAAAATACAAAAATAAGGCACTCTGCAGCTTTACAGACATCAGTCAACTGAATTTAACCTAATTTCTTTACTCAAAACAGCTTTTTTCAATTCCCTTCTAAATCCTGCTTTCTTACACTTAAGAATGAAGCAGTACGGAAGTCCATTCCAGTGTACAATAGCTCTGTACAATACAGTTCTTTTCAGTGCATTTGTCCTAGGTCTAGGTAGTCTGAAACGACAGCTTAAGGCCTGTCTGGTATCATAATCATGTGTGATCTTGGTAGGTACTAATAGAGAAAACAGGCTGCTGGGTTTACGTAAAGTACAAATATTATTCAAATACAAAATAAGACTGCAAGCCAATCTCTCCTCTACTTTCATCCAGGAGAGTTTATCATGCATAGCATTTACATTATTCCTAATAACAGTGAAGTGCCAGTCGTGCAGCTCTATTCTGAGCGAGCTGGAGTTTAGCAAGTTCTTTTTTTGAGGTGCCAGACCATATTGCAGGGCAGTAGTCAAGGTGGGACAGGACTAATGATTGAACAACAAGCTTGATTGTTGCGTCAGTTAAAAAACATGCACATTTTCTAATGTTTGAAATACTTTTACTCATTTTACTAACTATATTCTTTATATGTATAGACCAAGATAATGTTTCATCTATAGTAATGCCCAGCAATTTGGCTTCTCTAACTTGCTCAATAGCTGCACCATGTAATGAGAGGACCAACTTCTGATCAGACCGAAGTGAGTAGTTAGACCCAAGTACCATACATTTTGTTTTAGAAATATTCAACTTTAACTTGTTTGCTGTAACCCAATCAGATATCAGTGTTAGCTCATATTGAAGTGTCTTATTAACTTGTTCAGTACTGCTAGCAGCTAGTACTGCTAGCAGATGGTTGTATCATCCGCGTATATTACTATACCTGCATTTCTCAATACATATGGCATATCATTTACAAAAACAGAATAGAGGAGAGGTCCGAGGCAGCTCCCCTGGGGAATACCACACTGAAGCGTCTCTATATCTGAAAAAGCACCATTAAACTTAACACACTCTCCTGTCAGTCATATAACCTCTCATAAACTTAATCACAGAGTTTTTAAAACCATAGGCTGAAAGCTTCAAGAGTAACACCTACCACTGACTTCCTGTCTATCTGTGTAAGCAGGTCATCAGTTAGACATGTAAGAGCAGTGCTAGTGGAGTAGCCTTCCTTATATGCATGCTGGAAATCAGAGTTCATATTATTTACTTCAAAATAGTGCTGAATTTGCTTAAACATGATTCCCTCTAACAGTTTGCTTAGTACAGGTAACACACTTATAGAGCGTAACAGTCGCGTAACAGTTCGTTATGGTAGTCGTGACCATATTATGTTTGATTCGGGCATAAAAAGAATTTGGAAAACGGAAGAAAAGGCAAAGGTACAATAAGACTGTGTACATTATTTTGTTGACCGAGTGAGGAACTACTCATCCCGAATCAAACATAATATGGTCACGACTACCATAACAAACGATTGGCTTGGTTAAAGGCTTAATACTCTTTTTATAAGGATTCTACGAAAAGTGGACGAGATAAATGTATGGGAAATTTACTTCCGGCACCGGAGCTGTTAAAAAGGGGGCGGTCACTGTTACGCTCTATTGGCCTGCTGTTATGCCCTGTAAGTGGCTCTCTGCAGTTTTTTGGCAGAGGAGTGACTTTTGCAATCTTCCATAGATTTGGATAAATAGATTCTTTAAAACATAAATTGAAAATATGACATAGTAGTTTTGCTATTACTTTTGCTGCAAGCTTTAGAAGTTTGCCATCTAAATTATCCAGCCCACAAGGTTTGTCACACTTAATTGTAAGAAGAAGTTTTTCGACATCTATCTCTCTAAGAGTTTTAAATTCAAAGCAACAATCTTTATTAACCATAATGAGATTTCTTATATTAGCTATAGATGGCCTGTAACATCCCGGCAACAGCTGATCCCTAATTGAATTAACTTTTTGTAAGAAATATTTGTTGAAATAGTTATCTATATCATAGGGTCTGGTAATTAATATCCCATTATGATCTATAAAAGAAGGCGTTTTACCATTTTTACTTATGCCCGTAACTTCATTAACTGTTCTCCATAGTTTTTTACTGTCACCATTGCACTCATCAAATTTGGATTGATAATATTGTTTTTTCTTCTGTCTATTTAATTTAGTTCTTAGCAAGCGATAAGCTTGCCAATCTGCTAAACAACCAGAGGTAATTGCATGCTTTTTCAGTTGATCTTAATTCATCATCCAGCCATGATGCTTTTTTCGATCTTACAGAGAGCCTCTTAATTGGAGCATGTCGGTCACATACTGTAGAAAACAGCCTCATAAAGGGCTCCAATGCAGGTTCTGCATGCAGCATCTCAGTAAACCATCCCATTCTATATTTTCCACACTAGAAACAAAGTCACTTTCAGAAAAAGTTCTGTAAATTCTCTTGTAAATGACCTTAGGCCCTGCTTTGGGAGTCCTTGTTTTAACAGCCAAGGCAATCATATTGTGGTCACTGAAACCCACAGGTAATGAGACTGCTTTTGAGCATTTTTGTTCACAGTTAGTAAAAAAGTGATCAATGCATGTTGATGTAATTGAGCCATCCCTATTAATACTTACTCTAGTGGGTAAGTTAATAACTTGAGATAAATTGCATATATTAGCTGCATCACACAAAGCCCTTTTCAATGAACAATGATCAGAGAACCAGTCAATATTCATATCACCAAGGAAAAAAATGTCATTACTGGTATCTGTTGCATTATGGAGCATAGTGCATATATTATTTAAATATTCAATCTTCGAACTTGGTGGTCTATAGCAGCAGCATGCTAGTATAGGCCTCTGATGTGAAGTATAAACTTGGAGCCAAAGGGCTTCCACTCCTGTCATGCCAAGATCATTTCTAATTTTTACTGGAATATGATCTTGTATAAAGAAAGCAACCCCACCTCCAAACCTATCTCTGTCTAACCTGAAAACATTGTATCCTGGAATTGATATAGCTGCATCCTATAGTGTCATCTAAATGCGTCTCTGAGACAGCCATTACCTGAATATTATTCCCATGCACAACAGAGCAAAGATCATGGACTTTATTTTTTAAGCTGCAGATATTTAAATGAGCAAATATTAAACCTTTTTTGGTAGGTTAATGGCCATAAAAGAAAATAGCTGCAAAAATTAAATTTAAAATTTAAAATTAAAATTAAAATTAACAACTGGGGATTATCAACCTTGTGACATCTACCTTGGCATATCCGTCCTTGGGGTGGATGTGAGGGGCACACTGCTCTCCCTTTGATCGTGACGCCCCTTCGGTGGATAGGTGATAAGGCGGTCATATTTAAGGTAGGCAATGTCCCCCCTGTCCCATGTGTGTCTGTGTGTATCGAAATATGTGTGTTTATGTGCGTGTACCTATATATGTTTTATCATGTGTGTATGCGCATGCGTGTGTGTGTGTGTGTGTGTGTGTGTGTGTGAGCATGTTTAACAATGTGTGTGTGTGTGTGTGTGCATGCATGTATGTGTATGTATCAGACCTGCAAACTGATAAGAGGTGAAAAAGGTGACATGTTTTGTAAACCAAACCCCTGTATGGGGGTCTGTGGGCATTTGTGATTTTAACATGTAAAGATTTCTGTTGCACTCTGAGACGAAAATAGGGAAAAAAAGGGAAAAAAGGGAAAACGCAACATTTGGTTCAGGCAAAAAACACATTTATTGACACAAGGTGTACAATGTTCTGAATTGAATATTGTAAAATGATCTGGTGGAGCTGTGCATGTTAACTTAACTCAGTCCTGTTTTGAATGCAGTTGATTAGTGTGATGAGCGTCAACAAAACTATAAGTCAGTCAAATTGAGAGATGATCCCCAGTCAGGTTCCAGCCATTAGCACCACTAGACCTGGCTTTACATTGCTTTATTGTGGAGCATGAAGCATGAAGCGTGAACATTTCTTTAAAGTGTAAGTCAATCCCCTGTTTCAGCTCGAATTTGAACACTATGAGATAAAAAAAAATGTGTTTTGGGCTAAGAGTTCTAGGAAGGAGGGTGGACATGTAATCAATATGGTTACAACCCACGCCAACTTTGTGGTACTTTTTTTAAAGCTAGTACCGTAGTTGTGTATGAGCGTTGTAATGAGCGATGTTCTATTTAAAATTCGCCACACACCGTGGCGTTAAACTATAAATGTCAGAGAAGCTGAACCCTCTCTCGGACGCGGACATCAACATCAACCGCTGCCCAGAGGGATCTCCTCACCTTTCTTCAAGGTTTGGAGCAGAGTACAACGTTCACAAACTGGTTGGCGGTTGGAGAAAACAGGATTTTACACCCGTTTTCTCTAAATTAAGGTATTTTATAACAGTGGCGAAATAGCATAGATTCCTATGTTTAAGATCATATAATACATATTACCACGTTTAAAACAACAAAAAAAACGATTCTGGGTTCACTGACACAAATCTATCCATTATTGTTAACATCGGTTCTCGTGTAATGTTGTGGTTGGATTGAGCCTTTGGATCCATCGTGCCTGGCACTTGCTTCCGTAACTCGATTACAGTAATGGCGTGTAAAACTGGAAACATTTTTTTTTTAAAAAGTTTAAACCACGAATTGGCAAATGATCACTTGAACTGGCGAGTCAGAGTCGAAAATTCTGAGTCGGGTACAGCCGTAGTTAAGTTAGTTAAACAGCATATTACATAAGCAGCAAACGAGGCTTACCTCCAAACCAGTGTCCATTATAGTTGTAGTACTGTAAGATTGTGGTAGAAAACACGGCAAAGCGGCCATCTTGGTTCTGATTGGCCAAATGACCGCAACTGTTGGTATGAGACTCAGTCTATGGGAAATCTGGTACCCACTTGCTGACAGGCCTCGTAACTGGTTATTTGCGCATGATTAAACATGTCTTTATATGGCGATAAAACAAAGCTTTGTTGCGTTTTTTGGGGTTTTTTTTAAGTGGGGATTGGGGGTGCGCCAACCCGGTTGGGATGTAGAAGGGGGTGCGTAGGAAAAAAAGTTTGGGAACCGCTGATCTACACGATTCACATTGATGACATATTTTGGATTAAAAACTGCTAATTTTTCTGAAAAGTGACTAGTTTGCAGGTATGAAGTATGAGTGTGTGTGTGCGCGTGCGTGTGTGTGTGTGTGTATACTAACATGTATGTCCATGTGGGTACCAGGGCAAGGCTGACTACATCCAGGTCCTCAGCAGTGAGTTGGAGGTCCACGCTACGGTCTACCAGCCACCTGGGGGGTCCGCCCTCCTCCCCCCCGCTGTCACCAACCACGGCCTTTTGGCCCAGGACCACTTCCACCTGCTGTTGCACAGAGCCAAGGTCTCACACACACACACACACACACACACACACACACACACACACACATGTGTACACACACACACACACACACACACACACACGCATGTGTACACACACACACACACACACACACACACGTGTACACACACATACACACACACACACACACACACACACACACACACACACACACACACATCTGTACACACACACACACACACACACACACACACGCATGTGTACACACATACACACACACACACACACTTGTGTACACTCACACACACACACACACACAGACATGCATGTGTACACTGGAAACTGGAAATCTGAAACGATCGGTTGGGAATTAATTGCAGAATTGTTTTAATAAATGTCAGAGGATAACCACGCCGAATTCAAACCCAATATCAGGAAAGTTTATACAAACTTAAATGACAATATTTTGAATTTGGATTGAAAATAATTTCTAATACTTTTTAAATGCTTACTATTATGTAGCCTACATAAGAACCATAATTCCATAGTTAGAAGGCTATTGTGTATTTGGGTTTCCAGTGGTTTTAAATACAAATAAAACAAAAAGTACAGACAATATGTTGAGTAGCTGTAACCCCAAGTGTATATGAAATACATTTTAACTAGTGGTTCTTCCAGGTGTTTGTGGGTCTGGGCTTCCCCTACGAGGGTCCTGCCCCTCTAGAGGCCCTGTCTCTGGGCTGTGTGTTCCTGCAGCCCAGCCTGATGCCCCCCCCACTCCCCACACACCAGCCCCTTCTACCGGGGCAAGCCCACCACCAGGAAGGTAACCAAGGGGACCATGGAATGTTGTTTATTATACCATGGACTGGGTCAATACTCCATTCTGATTGGCTGGAGAGGTGTGCATTATTTTTCCATACATCCACAGCCATGACGCTAGCAGCCTCATCACCGGTCTAAAGATTAATGCGCTGAATGAAACGTTAACAACTGTCAACTTGGACCGGACTACGTTTAGAAAGCTTCCCCGTTACCATGTCGTTACTAAGGTCATCTCTATTTACTGGAGTAATAAGGTAACGTTGCCATGTCGTTACTAAGGTCATCTCTATTTACTGGAGTAATAAGGTAACGTTACCATGTCGTTACTAAGATTGTCTCTATTTACTGGAGTAATAAGGTAACGTTACCATGTCGTTACTAAGATCGTCTCTATTTACTGGAGTAATAAGGTAACGTTGCCATGTCGTTACTAAGATTGTCTCTATTTACTGGAGTAATAAGGTAACGTTACCATGTCGTTACTAAGATCGTCTCTATTTACTGGAGTAATAAGGTAATGTCTGTATAACATATGAATCTCATGTTAACTGCCATCAGGCATTAGTCAGACACATATATTTCTCCGGTCATTTACCGTTTGTTTATAGGCACACACAAAGTAGTGTGAGCTATTCTATGGGGTGTGAATTACCCCAAAATATGAATCAACACCAATATATTGTTATTGATTGGTAAGTGGCCATGGTTTAAGCAGGATGGTATATCCCATATCCCACACAAAAATAATGCACTTCGCCCCTTCGGTTCTTAGCCCCCGCATCGTGCATTCTTTTATACATGCACACCTCGTCGTGGATTATCCCTTACTTAATGTTCTGTTGAAAAAAACCTGCGCAATGTTTTAATACATTTGTTTACAAAATGTAAAAGTGCTTTGTCTGGATGGAAGTAGCATTTGTGTTCTAGTGCAGGGGTGTTCAACGTTTTCCAGGCCAAGGACCCCCAAACTGATAGAGAGATGGAGCGGGGACCCCCTACTTATATATATTGTGTAAACTTGTGTTTTATATTAAACTGGTCCTATAGTGCCATGTATAAATGTACCTTGTTATTGTGCATTCAATACTAAGATATTGAATTAATACACAGGTTCATATATTCATGTGCAAGGTACAGTGAGTAGGGTGGCCATGCCGCTGCCATTCATAAACATAATGTAGCGTCCGCCAGGACGCGTTGGAAAGACGACGCAGTGTCCATCCATCCATCCATTTTCTTCCGCTTATCCGGGGTCGGGTCGCGGGGGCAGCAGCCTAAGCAGGGAAGCCCAGACTTCCCTTTCCCCAGCTACTTCGGCCAGCTCTTCCTGGGGGATCCCGAGGCGTTCCCAGGCCAGCCGAGAGACATAGTCTCTCCAGCGTGTCCTGGGTCTTCCCCGGGGTCTCCTACCAGTGGGACGTGCCCTGAACACCTCACCAGGGAGGCGTCCGGGAGGCATCCTAACTAGATGCCCGAGCCACCTCATCTGGCTCCTCTCAACGCGGAGGAGTAGCGGGTCTACTCCGAGCTCCTCCCGGATGACCGAGCTTCTCACCCTATCTCTAAGGGAGAGCCCAGCCACCCTGCGGAGGAAGCTCATTTCGGCCGCTTGTACTCGCGATCTCGTTCTTTCGGTCATTACCCAAAGCTCATGACCATAGGTGAGGGCAGGAACGTAGATCGACTGGTAAATCGAGAGCTTTGCCTTTCGGCTCAGCTCCCTCTTCACCACGACGGATCCGTGCAGAGTCCGCATTACTGCAGACGCCGCACCGATCCGCCTGTCGATCTCCCGCTCCATCCTCCCCTCACTCGTGAGCAAGACCCCGAGGTACTTGAACTCCTCCACTTGGGGCAGGATCTCATCCCCGACCCGGAGGGTGCACTCCACCCTTTTCCGGTTGAGGACCATGGACTCGGACTTGGAGGTGCTGATTCTCATCCCGACCGCTTCACACTCGGCTGCGAACCTGTCCAGCGAGAGTTGGAGGTCACGGTCTGATGAAGCCATCAGGACCACATCATCCGCAAAAAGCAGAGACCCAATCCTGTCGACGCAGTGTTGTTCAGCAAACAACATTTATTGTTGCAACAGAACAGGTTACTGTCGGCCGTAACCACGCCAAAACAACTCCAACATAAAGTTAGCCGTAACTCTCTCCTAATGTTCCTCGCGCTCAACCCAGGCTCGCTCACACACACACACTCACACAGCCCTCATTCTGTCAAAAACTACAACACCTCTTTCTGATTCTGATTCTGATTCCTCGTTGATGGGACATGTGAATGAACCGGTGCCCAGCTTGAAAGAGCTCCTGTGTGTCGCTGAATGTGTGCATTGCTGACTGAAAGACATCTTCTGCCTCCATTCATCTGTTCACTACAGTGTGTTGGATTCATGTTAATGTGTATTTAAAGACATTTCAATTTGTGGAAAAAATTGCGGGGGGAATATAAAAAAAATGTCTAATCAACCAAAACTTTCGCGACCCCCCTGCAGTACCTCCGCGGACCCCCTGTTGAAGACCTCTGTTCTAGTGTATTAAGGGATAATCCATGATGAGGTGGATTATCCCGCTTATACCATTTTATTGGTGTTGATTCATATTTTGGGGTAATTCTGTCTCAAAATTACAACTTTTAGCTCGCACTACTTTTTGTTGACAGTTGACAGTTATTAACGTTTCGTTTAGTTCACATACGTACATTTTTAGACCGGTGATAAGACTTATGTTACAATCACGTCATAGCCGTGCAGTTATCGAAAAATAATCAACATCTCTCTGGCCAATCAGAATCGAGTATTCACCCAGGCCATTGTATAACTAAAATTAAAACTCTCTCTCTTTTTCTCAATCCCCATCTGTCTCTGGCACTCGCTGTCTTTCCTTCCATCCCTCTGCCTCTTTCTCTCTCTCCCCCTTCTCTCTCTCTCCCCCTCTTCTCTCTCTCCCCCTTCTTTCTCTCCCCCCACTCTCTTCCCTACTCTCCTCCCTCTTCCTCCCTCCCTCTCCCCCTCCTCTCGCTCTCTCCCCCTTGTCTCTCCCCCCCAGGTCTCCTCCCAGCACCCTTATGCTGAACACTTTGTGGGGAAGCCGTACGTTTGGACAGTGGATACGACTAACCTTACTGCCGTACGGCAAGCCATCAGGGACATTAAACTCACACAGGTACATTACTGCACTTCACACACACACACACACACACACACACACACTCCAGTTCAGAAAACCAGCACGATGCTTACATGTGTGTCTGTGTGTGTATCTGTGTGTGTGTGTGTGTGTATCTGTGTGTGTGTCTGTGTTTGTGTGTCTGTGTCTCAGGTAAAGCCATTCACACCCAGGGAGTTCACGTGCGCTGGGATGCTAGAGCGGCTGCAGGCCTACATTACTCACCAGGTGAGAGAGAGCCAAGACACGACCAGTCGAACCATGAACACTCAAAACTTCCAGACCCAACCAGACTCTTACCTACATCCACCTCACAATATGTTGAACTCATCAATTATGTTTGCTTATCTTATATATAAACATGTTATAAAATGTATATATATATTAACTTCCACAGTTTTCACATATATCATGCATACATTATAAAACATGTATAGGATTAATTCACAAAGAGACACATTTTCACATCACAGTCAATCTCCTGCCTTTTCCACTCCTGCCCCAGAACTTCTGTAACGCCTCCTCCCCTACCTGGCCACCGGAGGGCGCACTGCGGAGTCACCTGGGTCCGCTGGGCCAGTCCTGTGTGAGTGTCTGTCGGTGGTCTGGTCTGGTGTGTGAGCCTGCTCTGTTTCACCGCCTCAACAACCCCAAGGCCTTCGCCAGGTGAGACGGCAACATGTCGTCATGTTGGGATGCACTACTAGACACAGAGATACACGTAAACAAACACGTAAACACAGAGATACACGTAAACAAACACAGACACAGAGATACACGTAAACAAACACAATGGGGCAATTGCTCTGTCGCTAGCTTAGCCACTTTTTAGAGTTTAACACGGTTTTAAACTCGTCGGTGACGCAAGAAGTCACGTGACGTCTTAAGCTCCATTGCTGTGTCGTATGTACCTGTGGTTTAACCTGCAGCTGCGTTTTACCTTGATCTCAATTGCTGTGTCTTCAGAGAAATTCACATCAGACACTAGAGGGCGTATTTTGTGCGTGTTAGTCTAATCTCGAAACGGACATGGTTTTAGAGGAGACTAAACCAGTTTGCAGGATGAAACAAGGCTCCATTATAACCGACACACACAGAATTAGTTTTATTAATTATTATTATTAGTATTAATAATAATGTATGATACATTTACACGTATTACGCCAGATAGGCCTTCAGTACAATAAATATAACTTCTGCTCCTCGTTATAGTTCTCTATCCGAGACATGTTCATCCTAACTACCCTCTCCTTCTCCGAGAATTTATAGGCGTGGAATTACCCTAATTACTCGCATATTAATTCGTCTTCAATTAATTAATTAATCACGTTTGCATGCACAACAAGAGAAAACAATGACAAGTAATTGATTGATTGACATAGGTGAGCGCAGATTCAGATTCCAGACTCAGATTTCCACAAAAAGTAGGCTAGACTATTTCATAATATATTTCAACATTATTTGCGTTTTATTATATTAAAGTTCACTTTACATTCCCATTAAGTTTTTGTTGGTAATTATAGCACAAAATGCATCCAACATTAAGACTGCATCTGCTGGGGTATAACTAGAAATCAGAGTACTTCCGGTTTCCAAGCAGTTTAACCCGAGTTTAACTAGGAATCAGCTGAACCTGTGTCGGTCAGTACACAGCAATCAGGTTTAACTTCGTGCGCAGCTGCGTGTTAACTCCAAAACCTCAGTTTTAAGGAGTATGGTTTTAAAGCGCAGCACAGCTAACGCAATGCTAACTGACAGAGCAAATGTACACGTAAACAAACACAGACACAGAGATGTACACGTAAACAAAAACACATAGCCACAGAGAAGTTCACCTACACAAACACATACAGACACAGAAGATGTATTCCTTTGTGTTCATATTGAAGTGGTCTTGTGTGTTGATTTCGTCATTTCATAGAAAGTACAACTGGCCAAAATACAGAGCTGTGACAACACATCTGAGCTGGTTGCCAGGGGATAACCTCTAACATCTGTACTGGTTGCTAGGGGATGGGTACTCTTAACATCGGGGTCGGTTGCTAGGGGATGGCTTCTAACAGCTGAACTAGTTGCTAGGGGATGGCTTATAACATCAGGGCCGGTTGCTAGGGGATGGCTTCTAACAGCTGAACTAGTTGCTAGGGGATGGCTTATAACATCAGGGCCGGTTGCTAGGGGATGGCTTCTAACAGCTGAAGTGGTTGCTAGGGGATGGCTTATAACATCAGGGCCAGTTGCTAGGGGATGGCTTATAACAGCTGGACTGGTTGCTAGGATATGGCATCATAATATTTTTATCTCACAAAACTCATGAATTCTGCCTATCAGTGTGAAACCATCCTTGGCATTTGACTTAATCTCCCACAATTCCTTTCTGTCCTTTCTGTAGGCTGGGGCTTAGCTGCTCCGTGAGCGAACAGGAAGTGAACCATCTGTTTCCTGCCTACAGTCCTTGGGGGCGTCGCTGCGGTCTGCAGGGGGAGCCCCTGCTGTTCAGCTGCGCTGGGTCAGACCCTCAGATCCGCAGGCTGTGTCCCTGCAGGACTTACCCACCTGGACAGGTGGCGCTTTCTCCCGATGGCCTCTAGGAGCGCTGTGTGGTGCAGGAAACACCAAAGAGACATGCAGGTCTCATAAACACCAGGCCATCAAGTCAGTGGTGATCAGGATGGACTGCGTGTATTCAGGACATGTTTCTCCACGTTTTCTGTGTTTGTTTTGGATGGGATGCTTGCGTATAGGAGCAAGGAATCTAGATCTGTGGGTATGTCTGCATGTGGACTGGTTAAAACATGAATCTGCTCTATTCTCTATTTGCACTGACCCATAAGTGTTGGCTAGAAGTGCGGTGGGTGGAGGTGAAGCCAACCATCTGGTTTGGTTTCATGGCTTTTATAGAACACTACTCAGGAAACAATGCAATTTCTATTTCAAATACTTGAAGCATTCAAAAAGTGGACGTATTTATGCATAATTAAACTAACTGAAGAACAAAGAAAAGCCACAGTGCGGCTATGATGCCTGCTTTAAACACTCAATAACTATATGTTCATATGTAGTTGGTTAATTAGTATATTAGTTTAGTAAATTAGTTTAGTGAGTTAATGAGTTGGCAGCATTAAAGGTGATATCTGCGGGTGATGATCTGGGTCGATCATACCCACTTGCTTTATGCACTTCGTATGTAGGATACACTGATGTACACTTGGTCCGAAGCCACTTCAGCAGACCAAGGATACACTGATTTGTCCTAGCAGACCCCTTAGGCAGCTTCTATAGCTGACTATGTACTGGGATAGCGGGTGAAATCAAATGGCTCATACCGACACACAGATGAACACACATGCAAACACACACACACACACACACACACACACACACACTGGCCATGTTATCACAGTGGATTCAAGCAGGATGACATGAAGCAGAATTTATACCGGCATTGTATGCATGTGTGTGTGTGTCTGGATGCATGTGTGTGTGTGTGTGATCATCATCATCATCATCATCATCATCATCATCATCATCATCATCATCATCATCATCATCAGCTCTTCCTCAGCCCAACGCCTAAGAGAGACTAGGTGCTACAGGACATCCCATAACAAGCAGGTTTTAAAGTGATGGGGTGCTGGCGTCACGCAGCCCAGCTGTTCAACGCTCCAGTAATGTTCCTCTGACTGCTTCAACCTGAACGATACGAGACGAGGAGGATTCCTCTGCCTGCGCTAAACACCTTTCTGGGATTGGCTGCAGCAGTCCCATGTTCACTTATCTTATCTTCACTAATCTTCGTCACCCGGGGAATGTTTAGTAGTTTCTAAAGCTTGGTCTTGTCAAATGTGATGCTGTTTCTGATTGGCTATGCCTTGGAAAGACGATGTGAGGAGCGGCTGTTTGGAGAGAAGATAAATAAAAGTGTGTGTTATTGTTGGAAAATGATGAGTCATGGTGATTTTTTTGGATGAGTCACGGCCATTTTTAATCTGTTCCATGTGTTGAATTGTCTTCAGACTCAACACATTTTATCCAAAGGGACGTGAATACAAATACATGTCTCAAGGAGGCTTACAGGTAGACGTTATCAGTATCAGTATCTCTCCTCTTCTACAATACAATGATGAAATAAACTCCTGAAGCAGAAAATGTAAAACCATAAAACCGAAGAGACAGAAACAACCTATTTATATGGTAGGACTGTATTTAATTATCCAGCGTCATTTAGAAATCAGACTGCTGTCTCGGTTGGGTGAAGGACTTCCATGCTTTACTAAAGATTATCTGGTTTACACACAAACAGAATAACATATTTATTCATGAGTGCACGTGTGTGTGTGTCTGTGTGTTTGTTTGCATGAGTGTATTGTGTGTATAGGGGGATAAGGCAGCATTCATATATATATATATATATATATATATATATATATATATATATATGTATTTATATTTATAAATATGAATGATTAATGATTGATTAATGATTAAACTATCTATTATAATATATCTATATTATATCTTTATTATCTTTAGTGACAGGAGTGAATGTCAGGGAGACGCACGTGAAGGATAGTGCATATTAAGGACAGCACATGTTAAGGTTAGTGTACGTGAAGCAGAGTGCATGTTAAGGAGAGTGCATGTGAAGGACTGTGCACATTAAGGAAAGTGCACGTGAAGGAGAGTGCATGTTAAGGAGAGTGTACGTAACAACATGAAGGATAGTGCATGTAAAGGACAGTACACATTAAGGTGAGTGCATGTGAGAGTGAGAGTGCACGTGAAGGACCGTGCATGTTAAGGAGAGTGGAGAGTACATGTTAAGGAACGTGCATGTGAGGGAGAGTGCATGTGAGGGAGAGTGCACGTTAAGGAGCGTGCATGTGAGGGAGAGTGCATGTGAGGGAGAGTGCACGTTAAGGAGCGTGCATGTGAGGGAGAGTGCATGTGAGGGAGAGTGCACGTGAGGGAGAGTGGAGAGTACATGTTAAGGAGAGTACATGTTAAGGAGAGTGCATGTGAGGGAGAGTGCATGTGAGGGAGAGTGGAGAGTACATGTTAAGGAGAGTACATGTTAAGGAGAGTGCATGTGAGGGAGAGTGCATGTGAGGGAGAGTGCATGTGAGGGAGAGTGCACGTTAAGGAGAGTGCATGTGAGGGAGAGTGCATGTGAGGGAGAGTGCACGTTAAGGAGAGTGCATGTGAGGTAGAGTGCATGTGAGGGAGAGTGCACGGTTAAGGAGAGTGCATGTGAGGTAGAGTGCATGTGAGGGAGAGTGCATGTGAGGGAGAGTGCACGTTAAGGAGAGTGCATGTGAGGTAGAGTGCATGTGAGGGAGAGTGCACGTTAAGGAGAATGCATGTGAGGTAGAGTGCACGTGAGGGAGAGTGCATGTGAGGAGCGTGCGCGGCAGCAGATCAGGGACACTTGAGGAATTTGTGTAAAAAAAACTGAATGGAGAAAAAAATGCAAGCTGCAGTTTCTTGAAAACAGGAAATGAAAAAACATTCATATCATGCATCTGTTAACAAAGCATGCAAAACAACTATTCAGATTTTGACTTATTATACATCCAAGTGTAATCAGCATAACGTCCTCTAAAACAGAGACCAGACGGCCTGTGTTTCACGCTGGCTTTAAGACAGAACATTTGTGTGCTTGTACAAAAAAGAAGAACAAGTAGCAGCTTTGTAATCTCCTTTGTAGTGTTTTGGGGACCATGCGAAAAATAAAATATGAATTATTCTGCTTTAAATCTGAAAGGAACATTCACAAAGATACTGTCAAGTACTGTTGAATGAAGTCGTATTCTTTAATTCAAGCCACAATTAGACAGAACATATGCAATCAGTATATCTATATTCACTATTATCTACTATATTCAATGACACTAATCACTAATCACCAAACTTGACTAATTACAGTGACATCAGGGAGGACAACCCAGTACCTTTCTATACTATTTTATATATATATATATATATATATATATATATATATATATATATATATATATATATATATATATATGTGTTTTATATGTTTTATTGTTTTAGCTGCCTATCCAGCTCTGTTGAGTTTTTAAACCTGATGCCAATTTAGCTGTTGTGCCGTCCAGATGCTTCTTCATCTTACATCCTTTATTTATATAAATACTGATATAAAGTAAATCACAGTTAACTAAGTAACCATGTTGCTGTTTACTGTACAAATATATACTCCAGTAACGTTAAAACATACAGTATACCAACCTCTCACTCTCTCTGTCTCTCCAGCTGTGGTTGTTCTGCACATAGAGGCTCTGGCCCACAGGGGGCAGTGTGGTCCAGGGATCTGGAACAGAAGCACTCTGGTGGCCTAAAAGAACAGATATCACACACACACACACACACACACAGCAATTCTCCTGAAACCCACACCACCTAAGTGAGCAAGTGAGAGATGGATCAAAAAGTTATGACCTGGAATTTATTCTGTGACTGTGTGTGTGTTTCCTTAAGTGTGTGTGTGTGTGTGTTTCCTTAAGTATGTGTGTGTGTGTGTGTGTGTGTGTGTGTGTGTGTGTGTGTGTGTGTGTGTGTGTGTGTGTGTGTGTGTGTGTGTGTGTGTGTGTGTGTGTGTGTGTGTGTGTGTGGTGGAAGTAGAGTACAGAGAAAGAGATGAAGATCTGAGCGAGAGAGAGAGTAGGGGAGTGAAATAAAAAAAGAGTAGGAGGGTGGGAGAGAGTGATAGAGAGACAACAAGAGAGAGTGATATAGTCAAAGAGAGAGAGAGTGATAGAGAGTGATACAGAGTGTGTGTGGTGTGAGAGAGAGAGAGAGAGAGAGAGAGAGAGAGAGAGAGAGAGAGAGATGAAGAGTGATAAAGAGTGAGAGAGATGAAGAGTGATTTAGAGAGCTTATACCCCCCACAGGGAGCAGCTGTTTTGATTGAAAGCTGTTATTGGCGTGCCAGGGTATCTCTCAACAACAATGGCCCCCCTCCCGGGAACCAATAAAAAATGGACAACAAACGCTGGGCCCGCCCACAACGCAGCCAGGAGCCACAGAGATTGGCCCTAATGATATGTGGTAACGATTAGGAGAGGGCGAGTTAGTGAGGGTGAGAGCGAGAGAGAGAGAGAGAGAGAGAGAGAGAGAGAGAGAGAGAGAGAGAGAGAGAGAGAGAGAGAGAGAGAGAAATAGAAAGGCTGTGCTGAGCAGCATTCAGAGTTAAGATGCTATCCTGACGTTGGTTAGCCTGCTGCCAAACAATCTGGGTTCCATCCGCTAATGTAGTTAGCCTAGCTGTCACGCTAGCTGAGCTAAACACAACATGAAATATAAATAGATGCTTTCTTACTCTGCCAGCTCCTGTTTTTATATGATATAACAACAGTAGCAAAATAATTAAGGGTGTGTCTGTGTGTGTCGTTTTAATGTGTGCTTCTATGGAGTGTGTGGGTGGATGTGTGTGTTTTGTGTATATTGTGTATGTGTGTTAATCACTCTGTCACACACACCACACACACACACACACACACACACACACACACACACACACACACACACACACCAAACACACCACACACACGCACACACACACACACACACATAGCTACATTCCAAGCAGTTCCAGTTGTCCTGAGCACCCTGGCCATCAGCTGGCATCACCGTGGTAACAGTCACACAGGTGGGAGTGTCTCTATCACCTGGGTACATCTAGAGGCAGAGCGTAGGGGATAGAAGGAGAGGGGTGTGATAGCGAGATAGAGAGGAGGGACATAGATAGAAAGGGGTGAGTGAGGGGTGTGAGAGAAAAGAAAGTGGGGTGAGATTCCATGAGACAGGAACGAGAGACAGAGAGAGTGTGAGAGAGAGACAGAGAGACAGAGAGAGAGAAGACACCAAACACACACGGTGTGTAGAGTGAAGTGTCAACAGGGACTAAGCGGTGGGACGAGAGAGAGCTGCCAGAACGACAGGCTAAGGGGGGGGTGGCACGGGGTCAGGTAGACCTTTGACCCCTGGGAGTCTGATGGATCCATGGATGTATATATAAGGGCTGGATACACCCCCCACCTGCGCTGCTATGAGCTAAACAAGGCAGCGGTGGTAAATCCATGGTGTTCCCAGAGGAGCATCATGGCTGTATGGGGAGCCGCACCATCAGCTCCACTTGAGTGTTCTGGGAAACGCTGCCTGTATACAAGGGAGTTGGGTCAGATGGCACGTCCAAACAAAAAGAGTTGCCAGCCTCAATTCCCGATGGCAGATGATAGCGCCAATCATCACTTTCACTCATTAAAAATCTCATAGGAAAAATGTGTTGGCTCATCTGTGGTTCAATCTCATATCTTGAGATCAATTTGAGCTTTCATATTCGTATCATTCTGTGATCATTTGTTTGAGATCAGGAAAAGAGACAGCTGTGAGAGGATTTAGAGAACTCGCACTTTGCTCACTGTGTGACTTATTTCTCAGG
>JAOPHQ010002202.1:0-24782 GCA_030340625.1 Merluccius polli
CTCTCTGAGTCACTACCTCTACTAACTCTCTCTGAGTGACCGCCTCTACTATTCATGCGTTCATTGTCAACATGGCGCGTGAGTCGAACCCCTAACACACGCCATGCCGCGCATTCATTAATCTCAGAGAAGAAGAAGTAACACTGAGAAGTAATTACGCTGTCCATGCCGGCCGTCTCCATCCTCAGGATGTTGTTGACTGGGAAAGTGAGCGCAAAGTCTTTTCCAGAAGCAAGCGGTGGCGCCGCGCCAGCGATTCATAACAGCCATAAACACTTTTTGCTGATTAAACCTCGAACAAGTCTGTAATTTAAAGAGCGATTTGTTTCTGTCAGCCTCTAAGTGCCACTCATTTTACTTGTCGTCTGCGTTTCCTCTCCCTCTCTCTCCCACTCTCTCTCTCTCTCTTGCTCTCTCCAACTTTGCCAGCTGGAGTTGATTATGCAGTTGTAAGGGGAGGGGTGGTTTGGTCAATCAGCTCTTATTCTGCCTCGGCTGCGACGCGCGGCTGCCGGAGGACAAATCACAAATCACAAACGGCGAGAGAGAGAGAGGGTGAAAAGAAAAGACGTCGTCGCACTGAAAGCGAAGGTTGTCTGACTCTGTCACCGAGTCAGCGAAACTTTCAGCTTTTCATTCTCTGAACCGAACAAATTAGCGCGTGTGAGAGTTGCCTCGCAATTAATGCTTGAGGTTTTACACCCGAAGCCAAGAGTTTCATCATCGCGGCGGCGGCGGCGGCGGCGGCGGCGTTTTCTTTTAATTGCCAGCGTGCGGCGGTTTTAACGGCACGTACGAAAATGGGAGCGCGATTTTTCACAGTGCATTTTTTTTTTGCCCCCGTTGCGGCGGCCAGACGCCACGCAGCACAAGTCAAACCCTTCACAGCGCGGGAGACAAACTCCCCCTGGTCTCCCCCCTGGTCTCCCCCTGGTCTCTCTTTGGCCTCGGCTATCGATTTCATACGTGAGTTTTACCCTGAGTGCCGCTCAGCGCGTGACACCGGCCCACAGTCCTAACGACTTCCTCTTCGTCTTCATGGCACTTCCACTCCCTTCACAGCGACTACACAAACCTGCACCGCTTCTTCCAGGTGGTCAGACACCGCCATGAAGAATATATGTTTAATATACAGTATATGATATATATTTGTATTATTAGGGTTTGTATGTATTCCAGGGTGGTATACAGTATAGCACGCTAACAGCCATAGCATGCTTAGCTCGCCTGCTTCTCCCCCGGGGGCCGCCGGCGCCGGATATGCTAATGAGCCTCCTCAACATGTTGACAACATGGAGAACGGATCAGAGCGCAACCGCTCGGAAAACCAATTCTAGTTCTGCGTGTCGTAGGGAATATGATGATGAAGAAGGGCAGTAACCCGGCGGCTGAGTCAAGCATCACAGTGAACTGTACCGTTAGCTCGCGACCTAGCGCATGTCAGCCACCCGACGCTACAGGGACCACATCTCTGGAATGGAAAACGGACGTTTTATTTTGGCGGTTCGTATATCAACAAAATATCAGATGATTTTTTTTTTTCTGTATTGGAAAAAAAAAGGGACATATTTACACGTTTTGCCTGTCGTTGCCATGGTAATGTAGTACTAGTAAAATATTGAGCAGTGCATGTCCAATGGTTTACTATGATGTGTTAATCAGCCCAAAACAAGCCAAAATAGGAATAGGGAATCAATCTATATTGTATTGATTACCTATTGTTTATGATCGGTTCTATATTGTATTGATTACCTATTGTTTATTATCAATTCTATATTGTATTGATTACCTATTGTTTATGATCGGTTCTATATTGTATTGATTACCTATTGTTTATGATCGGTCATGCCTGCTTATGGTATAAAGTTGATCCATGTAGTGAGGTCACAGCCTACCAGACACACCAGTTTTAAGGTTTTTAGCAATTTTTCGCAATATTTCACACAGCAGACTGTCAAAAAAAAAGGTATCCCATGGATACAGGTCCATAAATATCCGACAGGCCGTGTCATTATTTGTCATGTATGTTTTGAACTGGAACTTGCATTACATGGAGCAATGAATCAATAACGAAGCAAAATCATAAATAGTACCAGTCCTATCTAGTAACCTGTGTCAGGATTATGTATTAAATCCCACAACATTTCAGGGCACACCTCGTCTTGCGGCGCCAGGTGGTCACGACCGGGACCACTAGGCTGGGGGGGGGGGGGGGGGGGGGGGGGAGAGAGTGGGTACATATTTGATGTCCACCATCAGGTCGCTTAACGACCGCCATCGGCCGTCACCTCTAACAGACTGGGAAGGGGAAAACCGTTAAAAACACGAAAATCCGGTAAAAAGTATATGCGGAGAAGGCGGCTAATTACTGTAAAATCTTTATCTCTTTATTGCGCAAAGTTCCCGTTGGTCATGATTGTAAACGTTTAACATGCTCTGCGGTTGGAAAGGAATTTGTTAGTTTTATCCCTTTTGCATTTGACATTGCACTTCCCGGCACCTGCAGGCTACGAAGTGACGTAAAGACTGTTGCGGATACATTTGACATTTCCTCCGCTGCAATAAAAGCGCGTGGAGGATGAAGAGAACTACTGACATTTATGGTAATAAACAGCGGCGGCTATGCTCTGTATGTGTTTGACCCCCGTCCCCGCGACGTGGTTGACTATGCATGGCTTTTGTTTTGAAGTGGTTTGGGAGAACAGGAAGTCATCAGCGTGCGGCGTGCTGTCAGACGCTGTTTGAGGTTTGGGGGGGGATGGTGGAAGAAGAAGAAGAAAAAAGAAAAAAAAAAGAAAGGCGAATGACATTTTTCCAGGCGAGGAAGATGTTTGGTAATCCCTGCGATGGCCATCGGGATGAAACAGGGTCTGGGGGCCCAGGGCTGACCTGTCTGCTGGGCTTAGATGATGTCCTTCAGGAGGTCAGCGAACAGAGACACGGCTCCTCCTGCTCTCCCCTCTCCGCCTCCAGATGAGACGAGGAGGAGAAGCTGGAAACCAAATGCCAACGCAGCACCCAGCTGGCTTTTAAGATCACACAGCGCCGAATCCAAGCGCTGCGCGTCGTCCAGTTGTTTCTCGTTTTCTGGTTTAGAAGATGGAGAAAGGCGATGTGTATGAAACATAATGTGATATAATAATCACAGTACTTCTGACGCAAAGAAAATCATATTTGTTTGGTTGTTTACCATCCATTAATTCGTATTGGAGGCACACGGTTCAACAGCAATTATGTTGTATTTAAATTGGATGTAATAAGATTAGCTAAATCTACATCTGAGAGAGATGAAACAGACGTTATTAATAATCCTTCTAATGTGAACATTTTCTAAAATAGCAAATAATAATAATAATAATAATAATAATAATAGTATGTTATTACATTTTAATGTTGTGAGTCTGAATAAAATCAAAACTGTCAATAAAATTAATAAAAGGCAAATAGCGCCGAAGGAACATTACAAGGACAACTACAGGAACAAACAGGAGGAAATGATAGACTGTATGAAAATAAAATGTTATAATAATAAAAATACGATTAAAATGAACTATTATAATATAATCAGGGTAAAAGGATGAAATATGCATATCACAACGTACTTGTTAGTTAGTTTAGTCATTAGTAAGCGTGACCTAAATGCTAACGTCTTTCCTCCTTCTCTGCCTTTGGATTTATTCTTGTACGCACATCATTTAAATTATTTCTCTTCTAATTAACGACTAATTAACAATTTTAGTAGACTGGGGTATCTAGGGTAAAAAAACGCTACACAGCACTAGTACACAACTTTGATACACAACCCTGCTGCACAAATGTAATACACAACTATGGTACATAACTTTTTCCAAACAACAGTTATGGACAGACCCAGACCTGACCTGTAGAAAGGAAAAAGAGATTGCTGTAAGAAAGTAGAGTTAGTGGTTGTTTATGTTATGACTACTTATATATATATATATATAGATATCATTTTTTTGTTTTATGGATGGAAGCACTCAAGCCCAGAGGTTGTTTCAGTACGACAGGCATCAACTCAAGGTCCGCAAGGGCGGGAAAAGCTGTTAGGAATTGTTGGACAATCTGATGGACTGGCACCGAAAGTGATTTATAAACTCCTAACCTTCGCCAACGCTTTCTCCTTCCTCGCCGTCGACGGCGGTCGAACAAAAAAAAAAACCCCACACAGTAATTCCTCCGTATGTACAGACTGTCACCGGTATAATCAAGGCCTGCCAAGCGCGCGCACGCGGTGGACAAGCCTGTGCACTCCTGTCGGAAACGTGCGGCTCAAGGTCCATTAGCTTCGTGCCGCCGGTGCACTTCAGTCTGGTAAAACATGTCCTTGAGGTACAGAAAGGCGGAGAAAACACTAGCTGGGGCGCTATCGAAACCTGCTGGCTACATTGGCACCTAGCTAGGCAGCTAGAGACATTACATCATAGTCATATTAGGGCCTAGCTACAAGGTTAGCTAAGTTAGGACTTGGCTAGACTACTAGCTACATTGGCACCTAGCTAGGCAGCTAGAGACATTACATCATAGTCATATTAGGACCTAGCCACAAGCTTAGCTAAGTTAGGACTTGGCTAGACTACTAGCTACATTGGCACCTAGCTAGGCAGCTAGAGACATTACATCATAGTCATATTAGGACCTAGCCACAAGCTTAGCTAAGTTAGGACTTGGCTAGACTACTAGCTACATTGGCACCTAGCTAGGCAGCTAGAGACATTACATCATAGTCATATTAGGACCTAGCTACAAGTTTAGCTAAGTTAGGACCTAGCTAGACTACTAGCTACATTGGGAGCTAGCTAGGCAGCTAGAGACATTACATCATAGTCATATTAGGACCTAGCCACACTGTTAGCTAAGTTAGGACCTAGCTAGACTGCTAGCTACATTAGGAGCTAGTTAGACGGCCGGCTACATTACGACATAGCTAGACTGCTAGCTACAGTAGGGCCCAGCTAGACTGCTAGCTACATTAGGAGTTAGCTAGACGGCCGGCTATATTACAACATAGCTAGATGACTAGCTACATTAGGACCTCCTTGAGCTTGTGTGTGTGTGTGTGTGTGTGTATGTGTGTGTGTGTGTATGTGTGTGTGTGTGTGTGTGTGTGTGTGTGTGTGTGGGGTGGCCCTCGTCGCGCCCGTCGGCTGTTTGACAGGTAACAAGGTTAAATGGAGCCGCCGGCGCTAATGGAGCTATCACGCTAGCACTCAGGCGTATCTGGGAAGCTCTTTCAAACACTTATGGAGGAAACTCTTTTAAAATGTGAAACACGGACTGCGGCGGATGTGTGGGGGGGGGGGCGTCCATACGAGCGCCGCGCGCTATAATTTCACGTAATTATATAATATAATAACTGATGATTTAACAGCTAATGTTTGCTCAAGGCCTAAATGTGCCGTTGAGGTCTGGAAAAGGGGATTGTCGGATCATCGCTACCCAATTCATGAACTCATCTGTGCAGCGTTGCATCATGGGTATTGTCCTGGCGTGTTCACAGCCTGTAGCCATGTTCGAATTGACTCACTTGTTTTCGATTTAGGGAACAAGTAGAGCCAAGTCAATTACGCAATCAGTGTGATGTGTATTGGTCGCAAAAACGAGCTGACGCGGGTTAGATGTCGCCCCCCCCTGACAGCTAATTTGCATAAAGACCATGTATGTGTGACCGTCTCCGTTGGATACATCTAATGACACGGAAAACCGCTATGCATCATGGGATATAGTGTGGGAAATAAGTGCACACATTAGTTGTACACTTCTTTTAATGTTGCATTATGGGAATTAAGTAGGCAGCCAGATTTGTACACTCAAATTTCAGACACTACGAAATGGTGTCACCCTAACTAGTGCTCTCTTTGTGTTTGCGTTACACTAAACCCGCTCCCCAGAAACATGAATCTCTGATGCGTTCCTCCTACTTGGTTATCAAGGGTCTGAGTATTCGTGTTCATACTCTAGTCTGATACATTATTCACTTGCCGGTCCATTGATATGTGAACTTCACCGCGGTCTCCGGGTGGAGACGGCGTGGGATCGCCTCAGCGCCGGCTGACCTCATGCGGAGACGAGGTCCGGCACCTCTGAGCTCCGCCCACTCGGCGTTCCTCCCCTGACATCAGGTGCTGGGCGACATCCTTAATTACCACATCTGCCGCCGCAACCCCGCCGGACCCGGCATGCCCCGGCTGAGCCTCTGTAGCGGCGTAAGTTTCACCATAATACATGGAATTGTTTATTTCTTCGCCATTGAAAGTTTGGAGGATGCTTAATAACAACCTCAACGGTTGAACTGATGAATAAATCTCACTATTATTTTCCGTTTTCCCTGTGGGTTTTTTTTTTTCCGAAACAAAGAATATCTCAACAAAGACTTTCTTCTTCGTATCGGAGGAAAAGCTAAAATGTCTTTTCAAGGTCTGTTGGAAATTAATTCCAAGCCGAGTGGAAATATTGTTAAGTCATTAATAATAATAATTGATTGTTAAATATTTCCTTGTGTCCTTAATGGCATTTCAAATGTGATCCACTGCACGATTCCACTCAACAGATTCAGTTAAAAATTAAAATTGTGCATCAGAGAGACTGTGAAGTACTAATATAATATATTCTAATATAATACTCGTTACATCTGTAATGATTCCAGTCAACCATTAACATAAAAGTCCTCAGGTCTTTCTATCATCTATCAAAATAAAAGCCCTCACCTCCTTCTCTCTTTCAGTAGCAGGGTGGAAAGATCCTTCTGATCAGCAACAATATAACACACACCCACACACACAGTATAAGTCAAGGTTTATGCGTTGCCTTACCTTCCTGCGCTATAAATGTCAATTCACTTCATAAAATACAAAATCATTTCATACGGCGTGCGGCGTGCGCGATCATTTCATAAAGTATGCGATCTCATTCCATAAAGCACACGGATCCCAAGACGGTCTTAGACGCCGTCACACTCGGCTTTCACAAGTCCTTTATTCCTCTTATTTACTGTCGCAGATCACCTCCGCCCAACCCCATGAATCTGGGTTAAGGCACAGCCCTGGATTATTTATCCGCGGGAAATGCGCCGTCCCTATTCATCTCGATTAGGAACCAGAGGGAGAATAATGCGCAGAGACTCGCGCGGTCCGGCTCCTCTTGCGGAGGTCGTGAAGGACGATTTCACGCAGCGGATGAGGAAAACTTGCGAAGGCCATTTCAC
Organism: Merluccius polli; assembly: GCA_030340625.1. Lineage (NCBI taxonomy): Eukaryota > Metazoa > Chordata > Actinopteri > Gadiformes > Merlucciidae > Merluccius > Merluccius polli. Next base: position 7,223 of record JAOPHQ010002202.1, read on the forward strand.
ACCCATGATGTCGCACGCTACATCTGATAATGGTTGCGTGGCACCTTACATTTTTATAACCAGAGCCCGTTTGGTTTCCGAGTTTCGATGCATGTGCTGCGCTGCGAAGCTGAAGGACCAACAACAATTCTCACAGAGATAGATAGTTCACATCTTCTTGGTTTTCCTCGTTGAAAGAAAAACATTACATGAAAAAACGAAATGTCATACTGGTCTCCCGGCAGCACACAAACAAAAATTGTGTGACACTCGGGGAAAGTGGGTATACAAAATAATGATTTAAAAGAAAACATGGAAGAATGGACTTGAGGGTCGTGTGTTGGTAGTAGCAGCGCGGTCCGCAGGTCGAGAGGAAGGTCATGGATGACACGTTCGGCTGCGGAGGGAACTGAGTTTTTCTAAACACTGGGTTTAACGGTTGAGGAGCTTGTGAGTGGGAGACTGTGTGTACACCGACTGCGAGCAAAACTCACTCTCGACCGCGCCGCCTCCCACGCATCGCATGAAAACTGTATCAGTGCCAGGGAAGCGAGACAACAAGGTCTGGACTTGGAGAGCAAGCGAGCAGATAAAATAAATACATGGAGACCCAGAGAAGAGCCAAACCAAACCCTGCTGTATCTGGTAGTTAACTGTTAGTTACCACAGGGTCTGGTTTCCAGACCCGAAAGATGCTGCATTTGAAGGGCAAGATGCCCCCTAACCCCAACCTGCTCCTTCATGATGCGTCTGAATGAAGTGTCTAGTGCTAAAAGACTGAATACTAATCTATAATATAATATTATAGCGGCTATATCTACTTCAGGCCGGCGTATGAGGAGGGAAAGTGTGCGCTAGGTCAGTTGTCTCGGTCCGTCCTTCTTGTTTTCTGACCTATCTATCTATCTGACCTATCCTGTTAGTTAGGACAGGGTTTGGTTTCCAGCCCTGAAAGATAATGCATTCGAACCTCAACTGTCCACCTGTAGGCAAGATGGCCCCCTAACCCCGACCTGCTCCTTCATGATGCGTCTGAATTCAAATCTAAGTTGCATCGGTTCAAAGTGTCTAAAGCTAAAAGACTGAACACTAACCTATAATATAATATTATAGCGGCTATATCTACTTCAGGCCGGCGTATGAGGAAGGAAAGTGTGCGCTCAGGTCAGTTGTCTCGGTCCGTCCTCTCTTGTTTTCTGACCTATCTGTTAGTTAACTGTTAGTTAGGACATGGTTTGGTTTCCAGCCCCGAAAGTCAAGATGCTGCATTTGAACCTCCACTTGTAGGCAAGATGGCCCCCTGACCCCAACCTGCTCCTTCATGATGCGTCTGAATTCAAATCTAAGTTGCATCGGTCCAAAGTGTCTGCTAAAAGATGCGGCTAGCGTCTAAATAGCGGCTATATCTACTTCAGGCCGGCGTATGAGGAGGAAAAGTGTGCGCTAGGTCAGTTGTCTTCTTGTTTTCTGATGTTTGCGGTCGTCGGAGGCATGCGGGGTGAGGTGAAACAGTGATTCATGGTGTCATTAAGGAGTGTCCTTCTGCCACTTCACTCGTTCATCATCGTTTCTCCCCCAGATTCGGCCATTGTTTTGTGCTATCAGCCTCTGGGGGAACCTTGTGTCCGCCGGGGGGACCATGATGAAGTCCTCTTATTTACCGACACTTTGAAACTAATCTCATGGCTGATAGTAAATTTACAACCCATGAATCCGTCGTTTTTTCTTCCTACAAACTGCTTTAATCGTATTTTTTCGTGGGCTTTTTCGAGTCGGCGCTTAAGTTGCGGTTGTTTTGCCGTTATTTCATGTCACGCCGAGCCGTCACTGGAAGGACGCGCTCCTCCTGTGGGCTCCTTCTCAGGGTTTCTTCCTTCCTTCCCCTTTTCTTTGGGGGAGTTTTTCTAGTTCTCCTCTTGAGGGAGTCTCACGCACCGCGGGGCTGTGAGGCTGAATTCATCATTGTAATTGTGATAAATGTCTTCACAAATAATGTTGACCCGCCTTGACTAGACACACACACACCACTGAGCAAAGTAGAGGTCTTTGTGCAGCGACAATAAATTAGAAACAACCCCAACTGCTTCACACAAAGAAACATGTAAAATAATAAACGGCCTTGCCTTGAATGGAATTACTGGACATTTATGGAGCAATGCATCACCTCCATATCCTCCTACAGCCGCTTATATACTCACTTCCATACAGGAAGTGGGTTCTGGTTCACAAAATAAAGGTCCTGCCTTGTTCTCAAGGCGAGTCCACCTCACTGCAGCCCCGCCGTTGTCTTGGATGAGGACTCAGCAATTGATTCATGAAGAGAAATGTAGTGAAATCAAATCAAACATTGATAGGAGCGAGGATATTTTATAACAGTTGCAGAGAGAGAGAGAGAGAGAGATAAAGAGACAGAGAGGGGGGGAGACATGAGAGAAAGTGTGAGGGGGGAGAGAGAATCGGTAAGGGCGGTAGGATGAAAGGATGGAGAAGGCTCTGCTGTCTCCATGGGAGGCTTTCCCCCCCCCCAGTGACCCCCCCCCAGACACTGGGAGTTAGGACCAGAAACCAGAGACCAGACCAGACAAGAGCAGACCAGATGTTGGAGACCAGCTCTGTCTCTTCTGGGTGTCTTCTGGTGTGCATGCATCCGATTACAAGAGGATCTGAACACACACATACACACTCTCACACACACACACTCACACACACACACATTTTTATTCATGGGAAATTTTTGACTTGCTCTCTGGATAAATAATAGGATCCTGCCTGTCACTTCCTGTGTTAAATAAGGAGGGATCTCCCACAGGAACAGTTTAATTATCAACGCTATCACTGGCGTTGTGCTGCTGATTCAAACTGATTTGAATTCGAACAGATTTTATTGTGATTTTAATATTTTTAGACAAAGGAAAAATAGACGATTGCATTAAAGACTACATTGACATCAGAACAATGAAGAGATTTGGATTTAATTGGAAACCTCTTGTAAACGACGTTGTCCGAGGCCATTGTATCGGTTTTATTAATTTATGTAAATACTGACAAGTCAAAAAAAAGACGGAAATAAAAGATTTCAAGTCTTCAAGTTTGCTTATCTCACCGACATTTCAAAAGACTCGTTTGTCACTTAGAATATTATTCGACTGACGCGATTCGCCGCAACGCGTTTCAGCAGTAAAACATTTTGACAGCGACTCGATAAAGACTTGTCAGTTTTGTGCGGCCATATTGTCTTTCCCCCCACCTTGTTCATCACAAACTATTTTCCCCGAGACAAGAAATGCTTTTGTGATTTCTACGCAAAAAGAACCCAAAAAAAAAAAAGAAGTGCTTTCTGTCTCAAATGCCACTTGTCAAACGCGTTTTGAGTGACAGAGATTGCAGAGGATAAGGATTCAGACCCGCAAATTTCGAGCTTGACGTACTTTGGCAAATCTGGCTTAGCAGCGAGGCATAAAGAACTGTCGTCTCGCCGGCGCTTCGCTCCGGAGAAAAGTTTGTCTCCTAGACCTTCCTGACAGCTCCTCAGACTCAACTTTCTGTTAACCCGCGACCTGGAGGAGCTGACACCGCCCTGACCCACGAGCCTTGACCCCCCCCCACCCCCCCCATCTGTCTCCTGGAAATCACTTGTCAGAACTAACAACCGTCTTCTGCCACACATCTATCACCCCGTGCCACGCGGATTACCGCCGCTGGTAAAAACTTACCGGCTGTTAAACCTCCACCTGTTCTTCTACTTCTACCACCTAGGTGGAAAATGCGCTAAAGTCCGAGTTTTTCAATACGCCTCCACCTCCAAATAGGACCAGACCGGACCCGACCGATCTCTGTAGAGCTGTTGTGAACCTACAACCTCTAACTGATGACTCTTTGTTCGTCTTTTTTCACGAGCATTGCCACAAAATGCACCACATGCCACACTGACCTTTTATTGCCAATCCTAACTTTAATCCTAATTGATATACTGATCAGTACTTTGCGTCGTTCCATTAGGGGCTTTGGTTTCTATCTAGTTTGTAGTATATTCTCTTATTTTTGTTTACTGTTGTTTTGTTGTTAATTAGTGCTTTTTGGTGCCGTTTTTGTCGTGCTTTTCCTGCCCTTGTATTTCTACTTGCAAATTGCATGATGATGTTTTTCTGTATTCCTAAAGCAAATCCCATCAATAAAATAGTTTAAAGAAACCATTTCCCTCCAACAACAAACCGATTATGAAGCAATACCGTTTGCTTTATTTTTTTGCGGGAGCTGGCGGTCCTGGCGGCGGCGGCAGCGGCGCCACATCTGTGCTTAGCGACGGCTCGGGGTTATCGAATTCATCTGCTATTGTTTGATTCCATCTAAGGGGGCCTTTATTTTGCAGCGTCACCGCAGAGCCCCAGGTAATTGTGCAATAGATCTCTGCCAGAAGGTGACCCGGCACTGGTTGCCACGGTAATGGAGACTGGACCTGGAGCAGGGTAATTTGGCCGGGAGATTGTACAGAGGGGGGGGGGGGGGGGGGGGGGGGCTCTGTCTCTCCCTGATGCCGTTTAATAACTTCCACATCTTCCACAACTCCTCCTCTTCCTGTTTCCTCCTCCATTTTCAGGGCTGCACTTGCGGATATTTTTCCGTCACATTTGCTTTGGCAGACGTTTTTATCCAAAGCAACGTCCAGTGAATTTAGATATGGGGTTAGACAGTACAGGAGTTAGACAGTACAGAGACAGGTCATTAAGGAGCAGGTAGGGGTTAGACAGTACAGAGACAGGTCATTAAGGAGCAGGTAGGGGTTAGACAGTACAGAGACAGGTCATTAAGGAGCAGGTAGGGGTTAGACAGTACAGAGACAGGTCATTAAGGAGCAGGTAGGGGTTAGACAGTACAGAGACGGGTCATTAAGGAGCAGGTAGGGGTTAGACAGTACAGAGACAGGTCCTTAAGGAGCAGGTAGGGGTTAGACAGTACAGAGACAGGTCATTAAGGAGCAGGTAGGGGTTAGACAGTACAGAGACAGGTCCTTAAGAAGCAGGTAGGGGTTAGACAGTACAGAGACAGGTCATTAAGGAGCAGGTAGGGGTTAGACAGTACAGAGACAGGTCCTTAAGAAGCAGGTAGGGGTTAGACAGTACAGAGACAGGTCATTAGGGAGCAGGTAGGGGTTAGACAGTACAGAGACAGGTCATTAGGGAGCAGGTAGGGGTTAGACAGTACAGAGACAGGTCATTAGGGAGCAGGTAGGGGTTAGACGGTACAGAGACAGGTCATTAGGGAGCAGGTAGGGGTTAGGGGCGTCCGGCTCTAGGAGGCCTACAGGTGGACTGAAGACTTTGCGTCCTCCTCGGATGGACACCATGTTTTTATTCATCTCCGCTCGCCGCTCTCCTCCAGGTCCTCATCTGTATTCAGCAGCATCATATCCCTCCTATACCATCGTCTACTGAAACCTTTTCTCCACCTCTTCCCTGTCATTACCGCGCTCAGCATCGTGGAAACGCAGCAATCTCTGCCTCCACATCGCCGCCGCCGCCGCCGCCGCCAACACTCCCACACTAAGAGTGGCAATTTCCCTGGGTGGGATGTTTTATGTTTCACCTGAACACGGATGCGCACCCTCAACACGGGCGCTCGGCGCCGCGCCGCGCTGCGAGGCGTCGGGCGTCGGCCTCCTCCAGAGGGAGTTAATAAGACGGCGAGGAGCGTAGCGGCGGGAGATGAAGGGCGGCGCTGACAGCGGCGCTGACAGCGGCGAAGCCGGCGCTAATAAAGGGTGGCGGTCGCGACCTTCGCACGCGGCCCCCACCGTCGGGGTGACACGGCTGATCAGCTCCCGGTGTTCCTCTCGCCGGGAGGCGGCGGGTCCTCGCCGCTCGCGCCGGCCCGCTAGGGGGTGAGAACGGGTCATCTCCATGACGACTGCCGTGGTCATTACCGTGATGGGCGGCGCCGTGACCTGGAAAATGCACGGCTCTCATCGAATGTAAAATGCACCAACATATCTCATTTGAAAGGTATGATAATGAAGTGTGAATACTAACGCATACTAATCTAATAACTTTATACATATACACACTTTTACAATCGTTAATGTAATCATACAGTCATGTGTTCATATCTGCATATATAGTGCTGTAGTGTTACACGTGTGCTGCTAAACTAATACTAATGCATTCAGATATTCATATGTGCCCATCTTCATACAGAACTACATAGCTGTGTGTGTATACTAGTAGTGTTACTAGTAGTGTTATGAGTAACTAGTAGTGTTACTAGTAACTACTAGTGTTAAAAGTAGTGTTACTAGTAGTGTTATGAGTAACTAGTAGTGTTACTAGTAGTGTTATGAGTAACTAGTAGTGTTACTAGTAGTGTTATGAGTAACTAGTAGTGTTAAAAGTAGTGGTACTAGTAGTGTTACATTTAGTGTTACTAGTAGTGTTACTAGTAGTGTTACATTTATTGTTACTAGTAGTGTTACATTTAGTGTTGCTAGTGTTAATTTAGTGTCACTAGTAGTGTTACTAGTAGTGTTATACATAGTGTTACTAGTAGTGTTACCAGTAGTGTTACTAGTAGTGTTACATTTAGTGTTACTAGTAGTGTTACATTTAGTGTTACTAGTAGTGTTACATTTAGTGTTACACAGTGTTACTTGTGGTGTTACCAGTAGTGTTACTAGTAGTGTTACACATAGTGTTACTTGTGGTGTTACCAGTAGTGTTACTAGTAGTGTTACCAGTAGTGTTACCAGTAGTGTTACTAGTAGTGTTACCAGTAGTGTTACCAGTAGTGTTACCAGTAGTGTTACCAGTAGTGTTACTAGTAGTGTTACCAGTAGTGTTACCAGTAGTGTTACTAGTAGTGTTACCAGTAGTGTTACCAGTAGTGTTACCAGTAGTGTTACTAGTAGTGTTACCAGTAGTGTTACCCGTAGTGTTACTAGTAGTGTTACCAGTAGTGTTACCAGTAGTGTTACAAGTAGTGTTACCAGCAGTGTTACCAGTAGTGTTACCAGTAGTGTTACCAGTAGTGTTACTAGTAGTGTTACCAGTAGTGTTACCAGTAGTGTTACCAGTAGTGTTACAAGTAGTGTTACTAGTAGTGTTACCAGTAGTGTTACCAGTAGTGTTACTAGTAGTGTTACAAGTAGTGTTACCAGTAGTGTTACAAGTAGTGTTACTAGTAGTGTTACCAGTAGTGTTACCAGTAGTGTTACCAGTAGTGTTACTACTAGTGTTACAAGTAGTGTTACTAGTAGTGTTACCAGTAGTGTTACCAGTAGTGTTACTACTAGTGTTACCAGTAGTGTTACCAGTAGTGTTACCAGTAGTGTTACCAGTAGTGTTACTAGTAGTGTTACCAGTAGTGTTACCAGTAGTGTTACCAGTAGTGTTACTAGTAGTGTTACTAGTCTGGGCTGGGGACAGAGAGACATCAGATCTCTCTCTATCTCTGTCTGTGTTGCTCTCTCTCTCCCTTTCTTTTCTCTCTCCCTATCTCCGTCTCTCTCTCCCCCTCTCCCCCTCTCCACCTCTCCCCCTCTCCACCTCTACATCTCTCCCCCCTCTCTTACTCGGTCTCCCTGTGTGTTGCTCTTATTATTCTCTCCATATGTCCCCCTCTCTCTGCTTCTCCATCTCCCCCTCTCTCGTCAGCTCTCCCCCCACCCCTCTCTCTCTACATCTCCCTTTTGTCAACTCTCTTTGCATCTCTCACCCCCTCTCTGCTTCTCTATCTCTCCCTCTTGTTATCTCTCTCTTCCTCTCTCCCCCTCTCCCTCTCTCCATCTCTCTCACCCCCTCTCTGCTTCTCTCTCTCCCTCTTGTTATCTCTCTCTTCCTCTCTCCCCCTCTCCCTCTCTCCATCATCTCTCTCACCCCCTCTCTGCTTCTCTATCTCTCCCTCTTGTTATCTCTCTCTCCCTCTCTCCCCCTCTCCCTCTCTCCATCTCTCCCTCTCTCCTCATCTCTCTCTCCCCCTCTCTGCTTCTCTATCTCCCCCTCTTCCTCCCCCTGTCTCTGCGTTGCTGCTGACGCACTATGATTGTGATATTATGTATTATATAATATATTATATTGTATGTAATGACAGGCTGCCAAATTTCTTTTCTTTCGATGTTAATTTCTAAATCATAGCTTGCATCATTTTTGGGAGAATTTGAGGTCAACCAATTATAATCAATAATGAATGTAATTGGCTCATCGTCGGGATGTAATTTATTTATTATATGTAATTACAGGCTGTTGAAAGGCTTGTTTTTTCCGCGTTATCATAGCTTGAAGTTTTATTCACATGCTGTCGTCGATAGCAACCGGTGTTGCTCTGTATTGTAGTGTACTGAAGTGTTAAATAGGAAAGGAGCAGGTAGGGGTTAGACAGTACAGAGACAGGTCATTAAGGAGCAGGTAGGGGTTAGACAGTACAGAGACAGGTCATTAAGGAGCAGGTAGGGGTTAGACAGTACACAGACAGGTCATTAAGGAGCAGGTAGGGGTTAGACAGTAGAGAGACAGGTCGTTAAGGAGCAGGTAGGGGTTAGACGGTACAGAGACAGGTCTTTAAGGAGCAGGTAGGGGTTAGACGGTACAGAGACAGGTCATTAAGGAGCAGGTAGGGGTTAGACGGTACAGAGACAGGTCTTTAAGGAGCAGGTAGGGGTTAGACGGTACAGAGACAGGTGATTAAGGAGCAGGTAGGGGTTAGACAGTACAGAGTGTGTACGTAAAGTCACATTTCTCCTCATCTAAGCAACAGTAGCTCCCCTCACCATACTGTAGAAACTCTATGTAAACCAGTGTGTGTGTGTGTGTGTGTATTGGCATTGCTGTAATACTCCTAATCACGGCCCGGCTCCCATATTGATATTATTACGTCTATTATTATACATAATCAGCAGGGCTCTGGTCAATACGCGTGTCAGGTCCCAGACGTGGGGCTCTGCTGACGGTTCAGACGCCACAGTCCCAGTCTGTGTTTTCATACCGTCTGTCTTCTCAGACGTCGATGGGGAGAAAGTGATATTTCAAAGCGCGCCGGTTAAATATTTGATTTGCCGTAATTATAGCGTAACAAAACGGAAAAGTCGACACATAACCTCTCTCTCTCTCTCTCTCTCTCTGTCTCTCTCTCTCTGACCGTCTCTCTCTCTTTGTCTCTCTGTCTCTCTCTCTCCTTTTTCTCCCTGCCCACTGGCTGTAATTGACCTGTGTTGCTTTCCAACCAATCAGATTGACACGAATTAACAGCAAATTAATTGCATCCTAAACCTTGAAAACGCCGCCTGCGGCTTGTTGCTTTTGCTAGCTCTCTCTCTCTCTCCCTCTCTCCCCCCCTCTCTCTCTCTCTCTCTCCCCCCCTCTCTCTCCTCTCTCTCTCTCTCTCTCTCTTTCTCCTCTCTCTTCTCTCTGTCTCTCTCTCTCTCTCTCTCCCTCTTTCTGTCTGTCTCTCTCCCTCCCTCTCTCTCCCTCTCTCTCTCTCTCCCCCCCTCTCTCTCTCCTCTCTCTCTTCTCTCTCTCTGTCTCTCTGTCTCTCTCTCTCTCTCTCTCTCTCTAACTTTCTGTCTCTCTCTCTCTCTCTCCTTCTCTCTCCTTCACTCTCTCTCTCTCTCTCTCCTATTCTCTCTCTCTCTCTCTCTCTCTCTCTCTCTCTCTCTCTCTCTCTCTCTCTCTCTGTCTCTGTCTCTGCTCTCTCTCTCTCCTCTCTCTCTCTCCTCTCTCTCCTCTCCCTCTCTCTCCCTCTCTCCTCCACTCTCTCAGTCTGCTCCAGTGTCCATAGTACAACACCCCCATAATAACGGCCAATCCAATCGCGTGCTTTCATGCACTAATCAACTCCCAAAGTTTATTTAGCGGGGAATAGTGCCGTGTCATCACAACGCCCGGCGCACGCTGGAGCCATTAAACTCTCATACATTTTTAACAAGACTCCTGACGTGTCCCCCTCCCTCCCCTCCCTCCCTCCCTCCCTCCCTCCCGGCCAATCAAAACACACCTTTCACCGCAGATGTTGAGCGGCTGCTGATACGAAGCTCTTCATTAGTCCGGGTCAGTTTGCTTAAAGGCTTTTTTTTTTCTTTTTTTTTCAATAAGTCAGTTGGGGTCCAAAAAAGCGAGATGTCATCATGATGTCTTTAGCAGTCCCCTCCCTCCTCTCCTCCCCTCCCTCCCTCCCTCCCTCCCTCCCTCCCTCACCCCTCCTCATCCCCTCCCTCCCTCCCCCTTCACCCCTCCTCACTCCCCCTCCCCTCTCCCCTCTCTCCTCCTCCTCCTCCGCCTTCCCTCCCACCTCACCCCTCCCCTCCCTCCTTCCTCCCCTTCCCCCTGCCTCACCCCCCTCCCTCCTCCCTCCTCCCTCACCCCACCCCCTCCCTCCTCCCTCACCCCTCCTCATCCCCTCCCTACCCCTTCACCCCTCCTCACTCCCCCCTCCCCTCTCTCCTCCTCCTCCTCCCTCCTTCCTCCTCACCCCCCTCCCTCCTCCCGCAACACCCCCCTCCCCTCCCTCCTCCCTCCCCCCTCCTCCCCCCCCAACCTCTGTGTTTCAGGGAGCCCATAAGCAGAAACCAGACAACGAGCCCAGCGCCCCCCGGAGACGACTATCTGCCTCTTTAAAGTGACCCTAAGTTGTGTTGTGGGTGGAGGCTGGTGGAGTCGTTACATGGGGATGCATGATGCTCTGCTGGGGGAGACAGGGGGGGGGAGTGTGGGGGTGGGGGTGGGGGGGGGGGGGGGGGGGTCCAGCCTGGAGATAACTCCTCCCTAAGCAATGCACTGCCCAGGATGGGTTTATAATGAAGACACAATATCCACAGGACCGGCTGTCCCCCTGCACCACCTCCAGCCCACATCCACACACCTCCACCTGCAGCGCACCACCACCTCCACACCACCTCCAGCCCACATCCAAACACCTCCACCTGCAGCGCACCACCACCTCCACCACCACCTCCACACCACCTCCACTACCACCTCCACACCACCTCCAGCCCACATCCAAACACCTCCACCTGCAGCCCACCTCCACCTCCACACCACCTCCACCTCCGAACCTCCACACCACCTCCACACCACCTCCACCAAACACTTCCACCTCCAGCCCACATCCAAACACTTCCACCTGCAGCCCACATCCACACACCTCCACCTGCAGCCCACCACCACCTCCACACCACCTCCACCAAACACTTCCACCTGCAGCCCACCACCACCTCCATGACCCACAACCTCCACCTCCGAACCTCCACCACCTCCTCTACCTGAAGGAGTAGGGGACATTCTGTATGAAGTTTGGTGGTCTTATATCAAAATAAAAAAACAAAATATCCGATGTTATTATTTCTGAAATAAAAAATAAAAAAAGGATTGTTTTCGTTTATAAATGAGTGTAATTGCTAACGAATCAGCAGCGGAACCGTTACCATTTAAAAACCTATTAAGGTATTTTACCGCCAGAAAGACCGCCGGAAACGGGAACGTCCGGATACCCGACTCTACCTCCAGCACCCCCCTCTCCTCCCCCACCTCCACCCCTCTCCTCTCCCACCTCCACCCCCTCTCCTCCCCCACCTCCACCCCCTCTCCTCCCCCACCTCGACCACCTCTGCCCCTCCATACTCCACCTCTAGCCCCTCTCCTCCTCCCCCACCTCCCCCTCCATACTCCACCTCCACCCCCTATCCTCCCTCACCTCCACCCCCTCTCCTCCCCCACCTCCAGCCCCTCTCCTCCCCCTCCTCCCCCCACCTCCCCCTCCATACTCCCCCACCTCCTCCCCCTCTCCTCCCCCACCTCCACCCCTTCTCCTCCCCCACCTCCACCCCTTCTCCTCCCCCACCTCCACCCCTTCTCCTCCCCCACCTCCCCCTCCATACTCCACCTCCACCTTGTACTTATTCCTGCCGTGACTCAGACCCCCACAGTGAATAAATCCCAATCACATTTAAACGAAGTGAATAAAAGGGAAAACATGAAGCGGATCAGATCAATGCGTCCCCAGCCGGCACCTGGAGCCATGACTCACTACTGAGAGTTGCAGCTTCTCGACGGACGGCGAGCCGGTCAGGTGTCTGGGGGGGGGGGGGGGGGGGCTGGCGGCGAGCTGAAAGGTCTTGTGATTTGTGGAGGACCCAACATGCAGATGAAGCAGAGACCCAGCGCCCCCCCAGGGCCTGGGGGTCTGGAGGGACGGCTGTGACCCCTCGCTTGGTCCAGCCAGCGCTGAACCGGCCCTGAGAGGCCTCTCTCTCTCTCTCTCTCTCTCTCTCTCTCTCTCTCTCTGTCTCTGTCTCTCTCTCTCTGTCTATGTCTCTCTCTCCCTCCAACTCTTTTACTCTCTCTCTCTCTCCCTCTCTCTCCAACTCTTTTACTCTCTCTCTCTCTCTCTCCAACTCTTTCACTCTCTCTCTCTCTCTCTCTCTCTCTCTCACTAAAACGTGTTATCTCGGTTAACGAGACACACTTAATCCAGCGTGTTACCGTGGTTTCCAGACTGCGGCGTCGCGCTCCCAGACTGAACCGGTTGGGATTTCGATGTGAGCAGAAGCACAAACGTCAGTTTCAGTTTCAGTTTCTTTCCTTTTTATTTTTTTCCCCCACACATCTAAGCTCTGTTAGGAAGCGCGTCTAAAACGAAACCACGTTGACCTTTGAGGTAAACGCGAAATACCAGCGCTCTCATTATTCCGGAAGGACGGACACCGAGGGAATATATAAACTTATAATAATAATATCGCTCACACCGCGGAGAGTTATTAGGCTTATGTGACGCGCGCCGCCACCGCCGCCGCCGTCGTGACGCGGTTTGTGACAATAACCGAAAATGGCGAGATTCAGTCGCCGATTCTGACGTGGCTTGTAGACCGGTTTAGACCGGTTTAGACCGGTTTAGACCGTTAAACTCGCTCCACAAGATCTGAACCGATATGAAAGAAAGCCGCTTTTTAAATCCCCGATGTCATTTGATATAATTCACAGAGGTTTTAAAGATTCAAAGCGGATATTACTAAAAGGATATTCCTTTGTTTGAAAATCGGTGGAATGATATTCCGGTCGCGCGGCCGCTCACCTTGCACATTATCCCGGCGTCCGCCCCAAACCGGATTATCCCACACGCTAAAATAATAATAATACCACGCAAGTCGGGGGAGTTAAGCGCGTGTCGCCGGTTCCAGTTTGGTACACGCGGCCCCCGACTTGAGACCCGAGCCGCCGGCGATCCGGCGAGTGTGAGTGTGAGTGTGATCTCTTCTCGTTACGGTTCACCGGCGTAAATATTCATGGGATACGCACCGGGGGGGGGGGGGGGGGGGGGGGGGGGGGAGGGGGAGGGGGGAGGAGGGTGGGGGAGCGATCTAGCGAGAGGGGTGAGGTCATGTTCTTGAAACAGGAAGCGCATTGCGTTTGTGGAGCGAAGACGTGTGTGTGTGTGTGTGTGTATATGTGTGTGTGTGTATGTGTGTGTGTGTGGGTGTGTGAATGTGTGTGTGTGTGTGTGTGTGTGTGGGGGGGGGGGGGGTGCACTTCCCAGAATATATCCGTAGGGTTGCTGGTCCGCTGCCAACGAAGGGTCCTCTCTCTAGCAAACAAGACGCTTGTGGGTTTGTGTTTTTTTTTTAGGACGGTCGATGATGAGCGCAAGAAACCGCTTGTGCTCTTATATTTATACATTATATTATATCTCATATCATCGTATTTTTGTCGCAATTGACCGTTTTTATTTCTATTTTATTCCGAGGCTGCAGGTCACCGTTCACATCCACAGGTCACCGTGGAGACGGTTAGAGTCAGGTCAGGGGTTCATCTTGCTCAAGGGCAGACATTGGGGAGGGGGGGGGGGGGGGGGGGGGGGGGGGAGGAGGGGGGATTCGACTCAACTCGCTCGACTATCCTCCTCAATATTTCATCCGGCTGCTGTGTCGTACCGCCAGGACGGCGTGTTCAACACGTAGCGCGCGTCGCGTCGGAGTACCGTGTCGCTACCGTGTTTCCACCGCCGCCGCCGCCACCGCCGCCGCCGCCGCCACCGCCGCTGCGCCGCCGATTAGCACTTCGGTGCGCTGAAGTGCAGCACCGCACGAGGAAACCCTTTGTCTTCTCCTCCGTTGGCGGCTCCGGATAATTGGAGCGGTTGTTCCCTTGTAAGCGTGAGTTTCCCTTTTACAGACGGCGTGCGAGTGAGCGAGGAGCGAGGAGGAGGAGCGGCGAGGAGGAGCAGCGAGGAGGAGCAGCGAAGAGGAGCGAGGAGGTTATGGGCCGTTAAGATGCGTCTCCTTAAACGCCCCATTAGGTCCCGGCTACAGGATTATGAAGGCCCTCATTAGTCAGAGCCTTTCGTCGCACCCTGACACGCTGGATCTTCTGGGCCTCCCCCCCCCCCCCCCCCCATCCTCCTCATCCTCCTCCTCATCATCTTCGTCGTCGTCAGGGCCCTGTGAACTGCGAGCTTAAACCGGAGTAAATTACAGCCGTGAGTAATGTGCGGTGTGGTCAGGAGCCGTCAGGTGGATGAGTGTTCGCCGTTTTTTTTGTGCTCCTCCGTGTCGGGTTTCAAACTGCCCTCCTGCGGCTCGCCGACACGATGAGCACGGAGTGCGGTTTGACTTCCTGCCTCGGTTCCTCATGTATAAAATAGCGACGCGACTGTCAAAACATAAAATATGAAAAAATCCCCGGAGGAGGGTGTGGGTTAAAAATATATGTAATTATTTGTGTGTGACCTTCGATACGGATCTGCAACGATTGGCACACTTTATCCGAAGCGCGAATTTGTCTTTTATTTCGACGTCGGTAAAAAAGGTCGCGTGTTTTTCTTGGCGTGTGTGCGCTTCGTATGCCGACGTGTCTCTTGTCACGCCGCCAGAAGAGCGCTTCGAACACGGCAGCAGCGGCGGGAGGTGAGGAGGTGAGGAGGTGGGAAGGGTCGCCGCTGCGGTATTTCTGTCCTCCGAAGAGGAGGAGGAAGCGCTACGTGACACATTAGCGTCTGCTCAAGGTTGAGCGGTCGGCGCTTCGATTCTGTCTTTTTTTAATTGAGCTTTGAAATGTGTTTTCGCTTCTCTTCTCCGCATACCGGCTCTGTGTTCCACGAGTTCATGAGTTCATGTGTTCATCGCTCCCATGAAGTGTCCTTGGTTTTGTTTTTCGGTCCGGTGTCTAAAGGGTTTGGGAACAAGGAGTGCGTTGCCGCCATTGATCTCTGCCGTTCAGGGATCTCCTGTCAATCATTCAATCGTCCGGGCGGTTGGCGATCGATCAGATAGACACCCTTGATCATCATCCCCTCGTCAATAAAGGCGGCGCGGCGATCGATCGGGTTGAAGCCGAACTCCTGGTGGCGGCTTGAGGTCGTCGACGGGTCGGACCTTAAAGGGGAGGTTCAAAGGGAACGACGGGTTTTAAACCTCGTCAGCTCGTTTTTTTTCCTCTGAAACTCGTTTTTTTTTTTGGAAATCGAGTCATCGCTTTGTGTCATCAAGTCTGAGAGGACAGTGGAGTCGCTTTTATCCGAAGCGACTTGCGGTGGATTCCCATACACTGTCAATCAAGGAGCAGGTCAGGGGGTCAGGGGGTCAGGGGGTCAGGGGGCGTCTTGCTCAAGGTCACCTTCAGGTAGGACATGAGGACTAAAGGGGAATCGATAAAGGTTTGAATCCCGACGGGACGACATCACCACATGACGTCAGACGTTAGGGGGGAGTGCCTCCTCCAGTCCGTCGGTTTTTCAAAATAACAGCGTAAGTGTTAGAATATTTGAAGTTCTGCTTCTTGACTGCTTTCTTGGGTGACGATTTCAAACGTTTTCTTAATTGCAAATCAGTTCCTGAAACTGTGGAATGACTATTTTTGTGAAGTTTTCCCACATTTTGTGGAGAAAAAACAAAAGCCTTGCATTACAGTAGTGCCTCACGAATCAAAGTGCCTTTCAAACCAACAGAGAGGCTGCGGGGATCGAACCCAGTGACTCTTTGTACGCCAGCGCTCCTGTGTAAGCGCTCCCGCTCTCTCATATTAAATCCCGAAGGATCAAAACGCATGTTTTAGTCCCGGACTCACATCCCATAGTACCGCCTCCTCTCTGTGTAGAAGTAGCAGTAGTAGTAGTAGAAGTACGCTGTCACACCACATCCCCTCCCGGAGGTACAGAGTACATATTTAATCTTTTTTTTTGTGTTTGTTTTTTAGTTTAAATGGCGTCGGCGCTCCTTTGCCAAATCCTGTCTAAGAGGCGGGCGGACATTAGTTCAGCTGCTTGGCACCCAAAGTGTTTTCCACAAAGTGTTGTCAAGCAGATGTATTAGGATAAGTGGTGCGGCGTCAACAACACGGCGGTGCGAATGCCCGGCGGCGGCGGCGGCGGCGGCGGTCAACATTTTACGCCGCCATTGTTGTTGTTGTCGTCGTCGCTGATTTCCATGCTTTTAAGGGGCGTCTTCCAGGTGGAAATGTATTTTTTGGTACTCCTTTACACGTTTGTATGTGTCTTGTCGCAGCGGTTGTCACATTTTCTAGATTAATTTGAACACTTACGTAAAAAAAAAAAAACAAGCCAAACTCGGATGGAGATTTGGCTCCGCCGTTTGACGTCTTACTTTCTGTACGGAGTTGACATAAGCGGGGCGGCGGGGGAGGGGGGGAGGCGGCGGGGGAGGGGGGAGTGACTCACAAGAAAGAGTCGAGATTGTTAATCATACTGACAGCTTGTTTTTTTTTAAACCAGAAAGTGTATTTAAAAAAATATATGTTAAAGGGAATACAAATTTCGCCAGAAGTATGTTTTTGTCGCTTCAAAAGAAAGTCAAACATTGTCTCCTGTGACCGCTTCGAACCCCGCGGAGCCGACATGCGGCGCCGAGTTGTCGCCTTAAGTCTTTATCACAACATACTTAGAAACTGTGAATGGATTGTCACTTTAAGCGTTTCCCCGCGACGTTGAAGTTTGAATTGAGGTCAAGCGGTGTTAATTTATTTTGGGGGGGGGGGGATTGTTCCCCGACGACTGTGTTCCTCCCGAACACAAATGATTAAAAGGCCTCCGCTGCTCCGCCCGCCGCTGATTAATTTCAGGACATAATTGTTTCTGAAAACGACGCGTTGTCCTCTTGTCACCGTCAGCGTCGCTTTGAAGCCGAGCCGCGATGCGTCTCTCTCTTCCTGGAGATCAGACGGGTGGGCTTCCTGCGCCGGAGCACACGCACACGTCGAGAGGAGCGGAGTGAACATCTCACGCGGAGCAGAGGAGCAGAGGAGGAACTGTTGCTCTCCTGTTGAACAGGACGGACGGAGAGGGAGAGAGAGAGAGAGAGATGGAGAGAGAGAGAGAGGGAGATGGAGAGAGAGAGATGGAGAGAGAGAGAGAGAGAGAGAGAGAGAGGGAGATGGAGAGAGAGAGAGAGAGAGAGAGAGAGATGGAGAGAGAGAGAGGAGAGAGAGAGAGGGGAATGGAGACAGACAGACAGACAGTCAGACAGACAGACAGGCAGACATATATGAGAGAGAAGCAGACAGATCATGGATATATGCAGAGAGAGAGACCGGGGAAAACAGATGGAGAGAGAGAGAGAGGACTGTATCTATCCTTACTGACCGCCTCTCAACAG
>JAOPHQ010002203.1:0-10000 GCA_030340625.1 Merluccius polli
GAGATAAACACAGACGAACATAAAATAGAAAATAACAAGGAAGAGGGGATACGTATAAAAACTAAACCAGGGAATATGAAAATGGATACATCCTATACCAAAGATGCAGTAATGTAGGTTTCACAAGACGTGGTAATAGTTGGCAAAAGTGTTTATGCCTGGGGACTATGTATGTGTGTGTGTGTGTGTGTGTGTGCATCTCTCTCTCTCTCCTCTCTCTCTCTCTCTCTCTCTCTCTCTTATATATATATATATATATATATAACAGCTGAGACAAAGATGTAGTGACGTAGTAGGCCTACTATGGATATCTGAGAATGTTACGCACGTTTATGCAATCCTATCATTATGTACATTATGTATTATGTAAACTTAATTTGATCTCTAATTTGGCCAGAGTCTAATGTATGAGAGTAAAAGGTTCGGTATAGCTGGATGGATCCACATAAAAACATCCTATATATAGTCATAAGCCCGCGCTCATGCTAAAAGTTGCAGACAGCCGGTGTCAATATTGCATGAGCGTTATATAGGCCTATATATACACACTTTCACAAAGCCCCGCCCATTATTGTCTTTCATAGGAACCAAATTCACACAGTCTCGCATCTCAATGCACCCTAAATGGGATTCTGCTGTAGGATGAATTAATTACATTGCTGTGAGCAAAAAATAGAGTACCTTGTCCCAACAATACACTAAATATAGTATATATATATATATATATATATATATATATATATATATATATATATATATATATATATATAAATATATAAATATATAAATAGGACTAAATATCGCATGTTGAAACGTGCAGTTGCGTATAACTGCACGTGGGACACACACACATACACACACCAACAAAAACACAAACATACACACACACACATACACACACCATGCATGAACATAAACAAACAAACACACACACAAACATAAACCCACACATATAAACACACACCACACATAAATGTGCACGTGTGTGTTCACATGAACACGCACACACATACACACACGTGCACACACACATATAAACAAACACACATAAATGTGCACGTGTGTGTGTGTGTCCACATGAACACACACACACACACTACAAGGCGGTGGAAATAGCAGCCCTCCTAATTGAACATGTACATGCCCTCCGAGACAAGGCGCAGGGACGCAACGCCGCCACGACCTCAATGAGTCAGTTAGTATCACTTCTAGCGTGACGTGGCGCCCACTCAAGAGGAAGGAAGCGTCCTCCACGGTCCCTGTGGCGCCCCGATCGCAGAGGTTAGCCCAATAGATCCAACTTGATAGGTCATCGGCCATTTTACTACGCTCAAACCCCGCGGGGGCCAAACTCTGCCTCCCTTTTTGTGACGCACACTCCAGTTATCATTCTCTCTCTCTCTCTCTCTATCGTGCGAATAATTACTGTATCTTTATCGGACGATTGGTGGGGCCGTAACTGAAGCGGACAGGGCAGCGTATAGCGAGTGGTCGCTCGGCGATTGGCGAATGCGATACCAGGGAAATGGGTGTTTACTTTGGGGGGGGGGGGGGGGGGGGGGGGGGCACAGAGCCGGAGGCGCTGCTGTCAGTTGGCGTTCGCCTCGTTCGTGTGTCACTGTGAGACGCGGACAGTTGCGACTGGGGGGAGCTGTGAAGTGGAGATGGACAAACGATGAATACAGTAAATCACACAGCGCCCTGTTATTATTGTCAGGTCCTGATGCTGAAGCAGTGCCCAAAATTCATTACAATTAATTAGAACTGAAAATATGCAATCCTAAAAAAAAAAAAGATTCGCAAAATAAGGAGGACAATGTGGAATTGTGTTACCAATAGGTTTGGGTTCAATTGTTTTGGAAATGTATGGTTCGGTATACACATGTTTTGCTTTCCTAGATATTTTGAATGATCAGAGATGTGGTAGTTGATGATCGAAGCATTGCATCTGCATTGCATGTTTGTCATTAACGTTGTATATATATATAGTGTTTATATTCATATTTGTGGATTCTCCTAATTGTGCAGACACCAAAATATCATATTAATCGATTATCAATACAGCGTAATATTCTCGTTCCACAGAGCGCCATGTTTGGGTTTCAGCCAGACGTGCGGAGGATCCATCGATCTTCACGCCGATGCTTTCTGACACTCGGGGGGGGGGGGGGGGGGGTCTCACGCAGAGTGACTCGTGCTGATTTCTATGTGAGTTGTGTTGTGTTTGACAAGATGATCCGGCCTGTCATTACCACACTTGTCACCCCACACTGAGGGAGCGGGGGGGTGGGGGGGGGGGGGGGGATGTGGTTTGGGGGGGGTGCAGCCTAAAACGACGTCAATGTCAGAGCTTGGCCATCATGTTGCTGAGAGGAGCTCACAGTTACGTCGTCCACATTCTGTTGAAAGCAAGTCGATATGGAAAGTGTAATATACTGTATATAATATAATATAAGTCACTCTGTCTAATAATATATTGTGTTTGTAGTTTGTAGCGTGTGAAGCGAGAGGGAGACATTATTTTGCCCCTCAGCAATTCACGTGGAAATCCACTTTTGAGTGTGGAGCCCAGCAGACTGTGGTACTAGACCGGATTTGTGCTGAGTGTGCGTGTGTGTGTGTGTGTGTACGTGCCTGCATGTGTGCGTGCCTGTGTGTGTGTGAGTGTGTGTAATTCCCTATGAGTGTGTCACAGTGTGAATCTGTGGGTGTGTGTGTGCGTGTGTGTGTGCATGCATGTGTGTGGGTGTGCGTGGAGGCGTATGCGCGTGTATTTTTGGAAAACCTTCCTGGCCTATGAAACCGCTGCTCTATGCACTATGAATAAGTTAATGTTGTCCGTCTTGCGTGTTCATATACGGTAAGATAATGGAGCTAATGCTCGCATTCATAATTCATTCATGTTGCACATTCCTTGTTGATGCTGGAGCTCTTAAGCCGTGCATTAAAATCTGCTTTCTGCCAAACAACTCACTGGAGGCCTTATTCACTATACTCTACTGTAGTATATGTTTTGTTGAAGTTATATACAGAATTATAGGTGCATTACATACAAGTAACATCTGGATTCAAACCGAAACTCACGAAAAACACGAGAAAAATATTTTTGTTTGTTAAAGTTACACATCGACATACGATTTTCCCCTCAATCGTCTCTGACGCGGTCTCTGTGTGTTGACGTGTCGATCGCAGGACGATGCGACCGACGGAGAGAGGCGGTCCGGTTCCTCTTCACTGTCTACAGACGGCATCCCATCGCCCCCCCCCCCCCCCCCCTCCTCAAACATATGTTCCCCTCACGACAGCTGTGAGGGAGACGGCCCGCGGGGCTGAGGGCCGCATTATCTCGTCTCGCATGCACAACAATCATGCGTCCAGATTGTCTCTCCCTTCCCTTCCCTTCCTGCGAGCTTCTGCTGCCGGCGCATTATCGACGGATGATTGCGCCGAAGAAAATGCACCTCGCAATCATATACCGTAAGGAGGGTGCACCGTTAGTTTGAAGTGCGTTAGTATGTCACATGCACCGAGACGCATTTTGGATCTGTTACTTTGGAGCGGTTGTTGCTTTTGGCAATTGAGGTTAAAGGTATGGTTAGAGTTGGAGTAGAGTATTGTGTTTAGTTGTTTAAGAGGTGCTTTGTTCTAGGATGAAGATCCAGGAGTGTGTGCGTGTGTGTGTGTGTGTCTGTGCGTGCGTGCGTGCGTGCGTGTGTGCATCCTGTTTGAATTAGCGGTCTCTGTCCTGTCCCATCACTCAAATCCAAGACAGGTCCTGATAAAGTTCCCGCTATCTGACAGCATTAGCGTCACAAGTGAACACATCCAAAATGGACAGATAGATGGATAGAAGTGAGCACTAAAAGGCAACTTGAAGTGAAACTTCTCAGAGTGGGGTTAGTATGAGGATGAGGAGACAACCCCTTCGCCATGGTGGTGGTGGTGGTGGCGAAGACATCGGAAAAATGCAAATATGTAAAATTGGCTTCGTAACCACGATCGTATATATATATATATATTTCGTACATTTACAATTTTACATTTACGTTTTTTTGGGCACACATTTACATTGACATTTCGCTTTTTTTCTACACACGCATACTCACATCCCACCATCATCATGGCCACCGAGAAGATCTTCTCGCCGTCGGTGGTGGGCGCGATGTTGCCGAAGCCGATGGTGGTGAGGCTGGTCATGGTGAAGTACAGCGAGGAGATGTACAGCGTCTCCTTGTTGGGCCCGCCCTCCCAGCGGCCCGTGCCGCTCACGTTGAAGCGGTACGGCGTGCCCATGCTCAGCGCCAGCTGGTACAGCCAGCTGTCCGTCTTGATGGCGTCGGTGTCGTGGTCGATGACCTCGTGGTCGCCGATGCTGTACCAGATGCACGCCAGCCAGTGGGCCACCAGGCCGAACACGCACACCAGCAGCACCAGCACCGCCGCGCCGTACTCCAGGTAGTGGTCCAGCTTGCGGGCCACGCGGCCCAGCCGGAGCAGGCGCACCACCTTCAGGGAGCTGAAGAGGCTGCTCAGGCCCTGGGGTTGATGGTGGTGGTGGTGGAGGGGGGAGATGGGGGGGGGGGGGGGGGGGGGGGGGAGGTAGTGATGGAGGAAGAAGGGTGTGGTGGGGAGGAGACGGTTATGGTGATGGAGAGGAGGGTGTTGGATGGGGTGGTGGTGGAGAGGGGGAGGGGGGGGGGTAGTGATGGAGGAAGAAGGGTGTGGTGGGGAGGAGACGGTTATGGTGATGGAGACGGGGGTGTTGGATGGGGTGGTGGTGGAGGGGGGAGAGGGGGGGAGATAGTGATGGAGGAAGAAGGGTGTGGTGGGGAGGAGACGGTTATGGTGATGGAGAGGAGGGTGTTGGATGGGGTGGTGGTGGAGGGGGGAGAGGGGCGGGGGAGGTAGTGATGGAGGAAGAAGGGTGTGGATGGGGAGGAGACGGTTATGGTGATGGAGAGGGGGGTGTTGGATGGAGGAGGGAGAGAGGGAGTGATGGTGGTGGTGGAGGGGGGAGAGGGGGGGAGGTAGTGATGGACGAAGAAGGGTGTGGATGGGGAGGAGACGGTTATGGTGATGGAGAGGAGGGTGTTGGATGGGGTGGTGGTGGAGGGGGGAGAGGTGGGGGGGGGGGGGGGGTAGTGATGGAGGAAGAAGGGTGTGGTGGGGAGGAGATGGTTATGGTGATGGAGCGGCGGGTGTTGGATGGAGGAGGGAGAGAGGGAGTGGTGGTGGTGGAGGGGGGAGGGGGGGGGTAGTGATGGAGGAAGAAGGGTGTGGTGGGGAGGAGACGGTTATGGTGATGGAGATGGGGGTGTTGGATGTGGTGGGGGGGGGAGGGGGGGGGGGGTAGTGATGGAGGAAGAAGGGTGTGGTGGGGAGGAGACGGTTATGGTGATGGAGATGGGGGGTGTTGGATGTGGTGGTGGGGGAGGGGGGGGGGGGGGGTAGTGATGGAGGAAGAAGGGTGTGGTGGGGAGGAGACGGTTATGGTGATGGAAAGGTGGGTGTTGGATGGAGGAGGGAGAGAGGGAGTGGTGGTGGTGGTGGTGGTGGAGGGGGGAGAGGGGGGGGGTAGTGATGGAGGAAGAAGGGTGTGGTGGGGAGGAGACGGTTATGGTGATGGAGATGGGGGTGTTGGATGTGGTGGTGGGGGAGGGGGGGGGGGGTAGTGATGGAGGAAGAAGGGTGTGGTGGGGAGGAGACGGTTATGGTGATGCGGAGGCGGGTGTTGGATGGAGGAGGGAGAGCGGGAGTGGTGGTGGTGGTGGAGGGGGGAGGTGGGGGGGGGTAGTGATGGGGGAAGAAGGGTGTGGTGGGGAGGAGACGGTTATGGTGATGGAGAGGAGGGTGTTGGATGGGGTGGTGGTGGAGGGGGGAGAGGTGGGGGGGGGGGGGGTAGTGATGGAGGAAGAAGGGTGTGGTGGGGAGGAGACGGTTATGGTGATGGGAAGGCGGGTGTTGGATGGAGGAGGGAGAGAGGGAGTGGTGGTGGTGGTGGTGGAGGGGGGAGAGGGGGGGTAGTGATGGAGGAAGAAGGGATGGGGAGGAAACGGTTATGGTGATGGAGAGGGGGGTGTTGGATGGGGTGGTGTTGGAGGGGGGAGAGGTGGGGGGGGGGGGTAGTGATGGAGGAAGAAGGGTGTGGTGGGGAGGAGACGGTTATGGTGATGGAGAGGGGGGGAGGTAATGATGGAGGAAGAAGGGTGTGGATGGGGAGGAGACGGTTATGGTGATGGAGAGGCGGGTGTTGGATGGGGTGGTGGTGGAGGAGGGAGAGGAGGGGGGGGGGGGTTGTGATGGAGGAAGAAGGGTGTGGATGGGGTGGTGGTGGAGGAGGGAGAGAGGAAGTGGTGGTGGTGGTGGGGGGGGGGGGGTAGAGGTGTTGGGGGGCGGGGTAGAGTGGGTGTGGTGGAGGTGTTGGGGAGAGGAGGGATGAAAGATTGAATTTGCTTATACAGATGCTAGGAATACAGTATATATTCCCTGGATGGCACACAGCCCAGCGGAAGGAGTGCTGCTGTACAACCGCCTGCAAAATAAGCCGAATTCTCGTGTTTTATGTCAGTAATTATAACACGTACGTCTCTGAGGAGGCCGCCGCTCCTGAAGTTTACAGAGTTTACAAAGGACGTCCACTAGAAGTGTCAAATCGGCCCTGGAAAGGGGCTCTGAAACGCATTGTATATTATATTATCGTGTCCTTACAGGAAGTAGAGAGTCCTCCACCCGCGTGCTGTTCCTGTGGAAGTGGCTTGTCGTTGAGGCGTTCACGTTCATGTACTCCTGAAGAAATGCAGGGAAAGGAGAAAATGAAAATGAGTTCAGACGCATGCAACAGTGTCGTAGGCACTTTCAAAAAATGAGCAGAGCCGGTCGCAGGTCGTGAAATATTCGCAAGATTGCAAAAACTATTTTTGACTGTCCAAGAAGCCCCAAGAATAGTTGCAACGTTGACTTTTTCTAGAGTACCCTGCACAGCTCAAGTGTGTCCACTGACATCAGCCTGGAGACAAGCTTCCTGCTTTTACATCGTTATGCATCATTTTTATCCACACTGTATTCAATTTTCATTCAGATCTTTGCATTTATTTCACCCTACCGGAGATTATTTTCATGCATCGGGTCTCAGCATGCAGACACAATAACAACAAGAAAACTACGAGAGCCGGAAAAAAAACCACGTAGAAAACAATTCACCTCTTCATCACAACAACTGACCTCATGCCTTAACTTCACCTCTTCATCGCAACAACTGACCTCATGCCTTAACTTCACCTCTTCATCGCAACAACTGACGTCATGCCTTAACTTCACCTCTTCATCACAACAACTGACCTCATGCCTTAACTTCACCTCTTCATCACAACAACTGACCTCATGCCTTAACTTCACCTCTTCATCACAACAACTGACCTTGTGCACTAACTTCACCTCTTCATCGCAACAACTGACCTCATGCCTTAACTTCACCTCTTCATCACAACAACTGACCTCATGCCTTAACTTCACCTCTTCATCGCAACAACTGACCTCATGCCTTAACTTCACCTCTTCATCACAACAACTGACCTCATGCCTTAACTTCACCTCTTCATCGCAGCAACTGACCTCATGCCTTAACTTCACCTCTTCATCACAACAACTGACCTCATGCCTTAACTTCACCTCTTCATCACAACAACTGACCTCATGCCTTAACTTCACCTCTTCATCACAACAACTGACCTTGTGCGCTAACTTCACCTCTTCATCGCAACAACTGACCTCATGCCTTAACTTCACCTCTTCATCACAACAACTGACCTCATGCCTTAACTTCACCTCTTCATCACAACAACTGACCTCATGCCAACTTCGGCACACTTCACCATCCTGACAACGGACCCTCGAGTCGCGCCCTAGCAACGTTCGTACCTCTTCGCCGTGCTCGAAGGCGTTGATGATGTCGTAGGGCAGGCAGGACAGCAGGTCGATGACGAACCAGGTCTTCAGGTAGTTCATGCGGATGAGCCGCGCGTCCGAGATGACCTCGCCGGCGGGCCCCACGAAGGTGGTGTGGAAGTTGAGCACGATGTCCACCAGGAAGATGACGTCCACCACGCTGTCCACCACCAGCCACGCCATGTTGCTGCTGGGCTGCTTGTGCTTGAAGGACACGTTGTAGGGCACCATGATGGCGGTGTAGAAGGTGAGGATGAGGATCACCCAGTCCCAGGTGGTCTTGAAGGTGCAGTAGTGCAGGATGATGTGCGGCGGGGTCTTGGGGGCCTCCTGCTTGTACTGGGGGAGGATGTCCGAGCCGAGCTGGAGGACCTTTCGGGGTCGAGACAGAAGGTGAGGGGCAAAGGAATCGACTTCAATCAATTTTTGTTTTGCGGCGGGAAAAAAGTTAGGGTTACGGTGATGCGGGGGGAGCAGAGGTCACGTTAACGTGAATCATCGATTATGCTCATTTCTTTCAGTTTCTGACGGAAAAGAGCAAATGAAAATGTCTGTGACCTCGCAGAAACTGCCACAAAAACGTATCCACATCACCGATCTGCGTTAGCGATCGAGAAGTTGTGGCAATAGTCCCGGGTTTCCAAATATGCCTGAATGTACAATTTCAGGTGTGTATATATATATATACTGTACTTTTTTTTGCTGAATCCACATATTCGACTTTCAAATCAAGGGACATTTCTTACAGCAAATCCGCTCACCTCCGCCAGTCGAGAGGTCTTGCTCTCCGCATTGCCCAGTGGAGTCAGCTGTTGCACGGTGTTGCGGTTGTTGGTTAGCGCCCGTGTCAGCCTCGCGATCTTAGTCCATCCTGCTGGAAGACGACACAGAGGACCACAATATGGGGACGATGTACAGCGTACACGAGAAGAGCCTTCCGTACGGTGTGGCCTCTTCAAATTTGCCCACCTTTTATTTCAATCCAAACATTTGTCAAGAAAAACCTCCCGAAAAAACACACGCACA
The DNA here is from genome assembly GCA_030340625.1 of Merluccius polli. Lineage (NCBI taxonomy): Eukaryota > Metazoa > Chordata > Actinopteri > Gadiformes > Merlucciidae > Merluccius > Merluccius polli. The sequence continues at coordinate 8,971 of JAOPHQ010002203.1, forward strand.
ATCTATGAGACGCACTTCAAGTCAATTTATTTGAGAAGTCTATTCGTCAAGTTTATTGGTACAGCCCTTAATCACAGTTACAGTCTCAAAGGCCACATTTTATGACACGTTTCTGCTCTCTTGCATCCCATTCGATTCTGCTCTTCCCAACCAGCTGAACGCTGACACTCGCTCGAGTGTAGCAGGCAACTCAACCTTTTCCTGCTCTGAAATATACGACCATCTGCGCTATGACACACTACTGTATTTACAACGTTGCTCTCGTCGCAACAACAACCCCACTGTGTGTGTGTGTGCTCGTGTGTGTGTGTGTGTGACCTGGGTTCGCATTGTGCGCCGCTTGACATGCAAGACTTCAGCGGCAGCGCGACACGACGCCCCCCCGAGGGGACATGACACTGTGTGGTGTGCAGACCCAGAGAGACTAGTGCTCAGTGATCCACACACACAACACCTGGGCAGTTGTACATATTACATGGCGGGGACCGACCGCCACACACTTAGCATCCCTGTGGAAGAATCGTCGATGAGGGTCTTCTCCATGCGAAATCGTTATGACGATGTAAATATACAAATACATCGATAATGAATGAATAAACGATCACAATCATTATGAATGTGGTAATATGGAATATGGTCATTATGACTATGACTATGTGTTTTCTTTATATGATAAAATACATTAAGATAAGATAAATTGTATTAAGCCCAGATCGGAAATGTGGGTGTCAGCAGAATTACAACACAGTAAAATAATCAAAAAGAGATCAACAATTTATTTAAAAATACTACAAAACAAAAAATACAAAAACATCCATCTACAAAGATATGAAAAAGGGGGGGGGGGGGGGTATTGGGGGAAAAAAAAGAATAGTATATTCTAAATAAGGCTATTGGATAGGGTGAAAACATTGATATAACACCGGGATGGGCGGTCTCACACACCTTTGGTGGCCTCGTCCTCGATGGGCTGCTTGAAGAGGGTGATGTCTCTGAAGGAGCAGAGGAACAGGACCACCTTGTCGTTCTC
>JAOPHQ010002203.1:12500-30496 GCA_030340625.1 Merluccius polli
CAGCTGAACACAGCAAGGAGAAATGTTGGATGTTCATCTCTCACATCCAACCACGTGACGCGCCAGACCAAACGTGGTGTCTGTCTGCTGATGAATAACCATTTGTTGATACACAAACCCTGCCCTTAAAGACAACCGACTGATGTTTGCCCTCTTAAATCATTTATTATTATTTAAAATAAAATAAAAACATTTGTATTAGTTGTTTTTTTCCCCCAAGTGCACCACATGTGTATTGTGCATGTGTGTGTGTGTGTGTGTGTGTGTGGGACTATGACACGTGTAGATGAAACGATGGAGAGGCAAAATCAGTCCTTTTATATATATATATATTTATTTATTTATTATTATTTGTTTGTTTTATTCAATACGAAAGACAATTTAGGATGACAACAACAGACATGGTGGCGGTTGCTGATGCCTTTTTATCGTTGCGTGCGTTTCGCTGTTGTTCAACGCCGGCCGATCCTGGTGTAATTCCCTCTCTCTCCCGCAGGTGGCGGTAGCGGCGCGCCGCTCCCTCCGCTTCGCGGGGAGGAGAGGAGGCGCCGCCAGAAGAAGAAGAAGAAGAAGAAGACGACGCGGAAAGGAAGCGGGAAGCAGAAGAAGAAGCAGAAGAAGGCGGCCACCATTTGACGCAGTTCTTGGCCCCGACGCTCATTTGCATGTCAATGATTAACTCCTTTTGAACTTTGGATGTCGGCTAAATCTGCGCACCCCCCCCCCCTTGGTGGCAGATAATCCGGCACACCGCGTTTAAAAAGGCCGGACCAGCGCGGTGCTGGCCTGCATGGAAAAACCAAGGAGGACCTGGATGGTCTCTCTCCTCTCGTGTTGCTGTTGGTGACAGTAATAATAATACCAGAGGATCCAGTGGAGGATGGTGGTCCGCTATAGTCCTGCGGTCTGAGATCCGGAGCAGCGGCTAATCCGGTGTGTGCAGCAGGCAGCCCTTGCTTGTTTGTGGGCGTCGTCAAGGGGGGGGGGGGGTACGGGTTGCTATGGGGTCGGGTCGTCGTATGTCGACGTAGACCCAGACCCGGTTCCGGTTCCGTATCCACACACACACACACACACACGCAGAGAAGGCGAAGACCCAGAAAACCGGGAAGACCATGGCCTTCGTGGCGGCCACCTTCGTGCGCCTCTGCGGGTACCTCCAGGACCCGCGCCTGGTCGCCAACTTCCAGAGGACTATGCGGCGTGGAGGGGACCTTCTCGGAGAAGGAGGAGACCACCACCCGGTTGAAGGGCGACCCCCCCAAAGCAGCCCGATCAGGATCGGGAGGAGTACCCCAGGCAGAGGAACCCACCCCGGGACCCGGAGACGAAGATGGAGGAGAGGGAGGATCAGGAGGACCACAGGACCAGGGACGTGGGGAACGGGTCTGCGGGTGAACCTGGGGGTGATGGTGGTGGGGGGGGACGGGGGACGCCGCCAGGGCCAAGCCCCTGCGCCGGAACTCCCTGACCGGGGGACGCGGGCCACGAGTTCATCGTGCGGAACCGGCTCCTCTTCTACCTGTTCACCTTCGGCACGGAGCTGGGCAACGAGATGTTCTTCATCGCCTTCTTCCCCTTCCTCTTCTGGAACGTGGACGCCCTGGTGGGCCGCCGGCTCATCGTGGTCTGGGCCTGGAACCTGTTCCTGGGCCAGTCCACCAAGGACCTGGTGCGGTGGTCGCGGCCCGCCTCGCCGCCCGTGGTCAAGGTGGAGGTCTTCTACAACTCGGAGTACAGCATGCCGTCCACGCACGCCATGACGGGCACGGCCATCCCCTTCTCCCTGTTCCTGCTGTCGTGCGGACGCTGGGAGGTGAGGCGGTCTCCCGTTTCATCCTCATCTCATTCATCCTCATCTCATTCATCCTCATGGGGTTAGGGGGGTCTTCAGGTGGGCTGCTGATGCTGATGCTGATGCTGCTGCACACCTGGACCAGAGTTTTGAATTTTAGGGGCTTAATAGGAGTATGAAAATCTGAATTTCAGCCCAGAACTGGCTGGCAGAGAAAGGGGAAGCATCTGTGGCATGAGTCAAGCTCACATGATTGTAAGGGGGGGGGGGGGGGGGGGGGTGTGTACAGATCAATATTAGAAATCAATCATGTGTCAGTAAATGTGGCTCAACACAGCAAATTCACCCCTTACCTGTACCAGGTGAACACATCATCTTTGGGTTGGGTGGTGGAGGCCAATCAGAAAGGGGCAAAGAAGAGGCACACAGAGCTTTTTGTGTTGTTTTTTTTATTAACCCTATCAGCTATTTAATAGCTTTGTTACTGTACATTACGATCTACTTATTAAGAGGTGTTATTGTGCATAAGGCCTCACTAAGCGTGTGTCTCCGTGTGTCTCTCTCAGTATTCATTCAGCTTCGGCCTGTCCGTGGCTCTGGCCTGGAGTCTCCTCGTCTGTGTGAGCAGAGTCTACATGGGGATGCATTCAGTGCTGGTAAGCATGTCTATCAACCATAGACTGTGTATAAAGATATATAAAGATACATCTTTATATACAGTCTATGCTATCAACCCACTGACTACATAGGAAGTCACCACTGCCCACTAGCGGCGTTAATAAGGCATTGCAATTATGTGTTTTCTTTTTTCTGGTCTGGTTAAAATAAATGCTGACTTGGTGAACAGAAAACAATTGCATTGCATTGATAGAGTGTATAGATATGAAATATGGATGGCAAGCAAGCAGTGTGGATATAGCTTTTATATGTTGGGACATTTTGAATATTTCTGCCTACACAGTTCCTTTGGTTGACATACCTCCATAATGCATCTTGCTTTTATATCATCCCCATTTTAAAACGACATTACCAGTGCAACATTTTGCTGCACTTATGGCGGGTTTTACACAACTCACCCAACGTCGGCACAAATATGAGCACTGCAATATCTCAAGAAAGTCATTTCAAAAGCATTTATCTCATTCTTATCTCTTATCTCGCCCATTTGTTTCTCCTTATTTTCAGAAAACATGAAAATATGGTCAGTGAGTTCTCCTCAAGCAGTAAATCAACCGCATTCTCCAGATAAGATGTTTGAAATGTCCTCGGCTTTAGGTGGACTTGAGTTAGTCGACCTAGTATGATTAAACTCCATGGAATTACATCTAAGGTTTTTTTGTATACAACTGCTGTATTTTAATCAGTAAATAGGCTGCATCAGCTTCCCAAGTAGAAGAATGAATGGAGAAGCAGCATAGTCTTGTGGCTACTAGGGTTTTCCACTCCCAGCCAAAAGGGTTCTGCTTTCGATCCCCAGTGTCCGCCACCTGTACAAATCCCTGAGCCAAAAGGGCTAGCCACCTACATTCTCCTTATTGACATGTATGTGATATCACTGTCGGATATCTAATCGTTTTGGATAAGAAGCTAATAAATGATTCAATTGAACCAGGCAAAACAGCAACAAGGCACACACCCCTCTCTTTAACACCCGCAATTCCTTCTGTGCAGGAAGTGATCACAGGCTTCCTGTACAGCCTCCTCATCCTGGCCGTCCTGCAGCCGATGCTGGACGCCATCGACGGTTTCTACGCGACGCACCCCTTGGCGCCGCTCGCCATCGTGCTGTCCCACGTGGGCATGGGCCTGCTGGCCTTCTCCCTGGACTCCTGGAGCACGTCGCGGGGCGACACGGCCCAGGCGCTGGGCACCGGCGTGGGCACCGCGCTGGGCACCCACGTCAACCACCGGCTGGGGCTGCTGACCGACCCGCCGCTGTCCGCGCTGCCCCTGGCGGTTCCCGCCGCGGGGTTCGGCCTGGTGGGGCGCTCGCTGGCCCGCTTCGTCCTGGGCGTGGCCGTGCTCCTGGTCTGCAGGATGGTCATGAAGGCGGTGACGATCCCGGGGCTGTGCCGGGTGTTCGGGATACCCGCGGGGGACGTGCGAAGCGCCAGGCAACACATGCGGGTGGAGCTGCCGTACCGCTACATCGTCTACAGCGCGGTGGGCTTCTGCTGCGTCTCCGTAGTGCCGTTTGTCTTTGGCATGGTTAACCTGGCCTGAGCCCTGTACCCGACGACCTAGTCGTCTCTCTGGACATGGGGGGCGGTCGGGAGGGGGTGAATAATACCACTGCTTAGGTAATGGGTACACGCACACAAGTTTCAGTACCAAGTATCTATGTTTGTTTTCTATATGATGCGAAGAACGTGACTGACGATCCATTCATCCATGACTGAAAAATCCCTTGTTCAACAAGCATGAATAAGTGAAGCTTTTGAAAACTGCATATATAATGTACTGTGGTAATGCTTGACTAGGTAAAACATTGTAAAAGGTATCTTAACACGCCAGAATGTATGTCCGCTAAATCAAATGAGTGCAAACTCGTTCATAGCTTCGCATATGTGCAATTCTGTAGGAGGCAATAACAGTCATGAACGAAGAAATGATTAGAGCGAAGCGACGATATTCTTGCGGCATACAAGTTATCCAGAGAAAGCCCTTTGGCACATTGAACTCAGACACCTTGTGAACCCGTCACTTTCCATGTATAGGTCCAACCTTTGTATTCGTCAGATAAGAGAATCCCGATGTGCAATTCATCCTCTCACAAAGATTTAGCACCCTCCTATTACATTTACAGTATGAGTTTGAGTCGTGCAAATATAAAACCAGTGTTTCTGTTGCTACCTAAGAATTTATTGGAGGCAGTATTGCTTTGATACTTCAAAACGCCTATTTGCTGTGATCATATATTATTGTTTTTTGGGGGGGTTTTGCTTGTTAAGATTTGTTTTGTTTGGCTAATATCTATTATTTAACTATGCTGCACTAATCGCTAATTGTAATATTAAGATTAAAATTATATCAAAATTTATTAAAATTGTATTCGTTTTACATTCAGAAATTCAGAACATTTCAAGGCATTTACCTGCGTTGCCGTGATTTTTATACACACTTATTTTTCCTTGTGATGACAATGAAATGCATTGTTGGAAAGAAAATAAATGCTGTTTTTGTTTGTCACGTGGAGTCACATTATTATTTATCTACTATCACCATCGGTGGTGAGGGGGCGGGACTTTTACTCTGAAAAAACACAAGCGGCAACACCGGAAACGGTAACGTGTTGAGTTTTGTTTACTTGTCTCGCGCCGGCAGACCGCGACGGCCAGATAGCCGCAGTCCACATCTGGCGGCGGCGGCGGCGGCATCACGGTCGCCTTTCAATGGGTTTAACGTGGACTCCTGCTGGCCCGTAACCTGGGCTGGGCTGTGTTGGGTCACCGCCAGTCCCTCCGAGAGCCGCCATAAGGAAACGGCAGCCTGGAAGTCGTCGTCTCTCCGGAAGGGTCGGACTTTTCGAACAAGTTTTAACGGACACCTCGGCGCGCGCTGATCCGGAAAATGCCGACTTTTGCGAAGAAAAATGTGCAAGAAAAAAAGCGGTAAGGCGAACTGAATCTCTCTCTCTCTCTCTCTCTCTCTCTCTCTCTCTCTCTCTCTCTCTCTCTCTCTCTCGCTCTGTCTGTCTCTCTGTCTCGTATTTACACCAGGTGTGTGTGTGTGTGTCCTGGTTCCGACCCCCCCCCCCCCCAGGCTCCAGCTGGACTGGAGGTTCGTGCAGCGGTTCCTCAGCATCCAGAAGGTTCTGTTTCCATCCTGGAGCAGCCAGAGCGTCCTCATGTTCGGGACTCTGCTGGTGATCACCTTGACAGGTAACTTCAGTAGGGACAGGTCCTGGGTAGGGGACATGTGGGTAGTGGGGGGGTCCTGGGTAGGGACATGTGGGTAGTGGGGGGGTCCTGGGTAGGGACAGGTCCTGGGTAGGGACATGTGGGTAGTGGGGGGGTCCTGGGTAGGGACATGTGGGTAGTGGGGGGTCCTGGGTAGGGACAGGTCCTGGGTAGGGACATGTGGGTAGTGGGGGTCCTGGGTAGGGGACATGTGGGTAGTGGGGGGGTCCTGGGTAGGGACAGGTCCTGGGTAGGGACATGTGGGGTAGTGGGGGGTCCTGGGTAGGGACATGTGGGTTGTGGGGGGGTCCTGGGTAGGGACAGGTCCTGGGTAGGGGACATGTGGGTAGTGGGGGGTCCTGGGTAGGGACAGGTCCTAGGTAGGGACATGTAGGTAGGGGGGGGGTCCTGGGTAGGGACAGGTAGGTAGGGACAGGTCCTGGGTAGGGACAGGTAGGTAGGGACAGGTCCTGGGTAGCGACAAGTGGGTAGTGGGGGGTCCTGGGTAGTGGGGGGGTCCTGGTAGGGACATGTGGGTAGTGGGGGGTCCTGGGTAGGGACAGGTCCTGGGTAGTGGACATGTCGGTAGTGGGGGGTCCTGGGTAGGGACAGCTCCTGGGGTAGTGACATGTGGGTAGTGGGGGGTCCTGGGTAGGGACAGGTCCTGGGTAGGGACATGTGGGTAGTGGGGGGTCCTGGGTAGGGACAGGTCCTGGGTAGGGACAGGTCCTGGGGTAGGGACAGGTCCTGGGTAGGGGACATGTGGGTAGTGGGGGGGTCCTGGGTAGGGACAGGTCCTGGGTAGGGACAATGTGGGTGGTGGGGGGTCCTGGGTAGGGGACATGTGGGGGGGTCCTGGGTCGGTGTGCAACAGCGTGAATCATAGTGTACACTACAGTAATTGAAAGACTTTACAGTACGCCTTATAAATGACCCTTATAATGCTGTATTTACTTTAAAAATCTCACGTGATGATTAATAGGATATTAAAAAGTGTACTTTGTTTTTTTATTTGTATGGTATCTGTACTGTACGACTTTCTTAACGACTTTCTCTTAACGTACGTCTTCAATTACACCCTTTTTGTCATTTCGAGTGCGGCCGTTTTACAGTCGATTTTAACTCCTGGCGGTCTGACCTTTGGCTCACCGAAGCCTGTGAACGTATTTTACTTATTTTTACAATCCCACTTGTAAAAACGTTCACCTTTAGTATGTAATAATGTCCCTACTTGTGTGTGTATTTTGTCGTCTGCATCAGAGCAGCTGATCATCTACCAGGTGGGGGTCCTCCCCAGCCAGTTCTACATGGTGTTGGCCGACAAGGACTACGCCGCTTTCGCAGCCTGGTTAGCCTGGCGGTGCTGCTCATACTGCTCAACTCCACCGTGAGTGACTCCTCGGTGGTGATGATGATGATGATGATGATGATGATGATGGTGGTGGTGGTTGTCGGGTTTTTTTGTTGTTGTTGCTGGACTTGTTTGGTAAACAGTGTGAGGTTGCGTGACACACACACACACACACACACACACACACACACACCCTAAGACACACACACACACACACACACACACACACACACCCTAAGACGACACCCTAACCCATTGTTATGTCTTCCCTGCTGTCTCCTCCTCCCCAGTTGAAGAGCCTGGACCAGTACATCTGCAGCCAGATGTACGTGAGCTGGCGCAGGACGCTGACCGAGAGCCTCCACGCGGACTACTTCCGGGGCCGGGTGTACTACACGCTCAACGTGCTCCGCGAGGACATAGACAACCCGTGCGTGACCTTTGACCTTTGACCCGTGTGGGCTAGACTAGTGTCTGCCTACAGCACTTTAGGATATTTTCGTTAACGTCGTTGGAAAACAACAATAGGCCGTCAATAAACCAGTAAACCGAGAGGCTGACCCGGCGCTAGACGGTCAACAGAAGGCATTGTGTTTAAAACAAGCGATCAAGTCACATAGTGAGCTCAGTGTCGTGTAGGTGCAGTATCTGTCCCCTTCGGATACTATTCGTTCAATTTTAGCTATGCATACTTTTACTTTAGTAATTCAATGTTGGGATTGACTTGCATACATACTCTTACTCCACCACATTCTTAAGCAAATATTTTAGTTATTGCTATTATGACAATAGGCCAAGACGAACTGGGTCACACCTGAGCTCAGCCAACAGGTTGCTAAATCAACCGGTTTATCAGTCATGATGATACCCACTTTTTATATGAGTATATTTTACATCAACTTTGACTAAAGTACTGTTTTGCAAGGGGGAGACTTTACTTTTAGTTAAGTACAGGATTTAAGTACTCCATTGGTAAATCAAAAGGCAAAATGTTGTTGGGCATGAAACTACCGCCTGAAGTCTGACTAGCATTGGGATGAATATAAAAATGTCAGATTCTAAAAGGCTGAGGAAATTGAGGATGTCATTGAGGTCAGGAAAACCAACCAAAAAACCAATGTGGTTTTCCGTGGTGTGGTGAGGTTGTGTCAGTGATTTTGTAGTCCTTCGCTCAGTGATTTGTAGTCCTTCTCTACTTCCTGGTCGTGTTCCTCTAGGGACCAGCGCATCAGCCAAGACGCGGAGAGGCTGTGCAAGCAGATGAGCACCATGGCCAGCCGACTCATCGTCTCTCCGTTCACCCTGGCCTACTACACCTACCAGTGCTTCCACAGGTGACACGTCAGCCCTGTTGCCTAGCAACTGTACCGCATAGGCGCAATACAGACGTTATACATGGTGTATCCAGTCCAGATGTATGTTTGGTCTCTGGAGCAGTTTGCTCGATGCTGCTGTATGCAAAATGATCAAAATCGTCCGTTCAGACATCAGAAATCTGTAAGGCAAATTGTTGAATGTGAATAAACTCTGCTTTCAAGACTACTATGCTACTTTGCAATAGAGCGGTCCAGGAATGAGTCCTAAAACCTGGAAGTCCGTTAGCATTGTGGCACTTCCGGTTTTCTCGTCCCGAAGTCAACAGGTTTTTTAAAAATGGGTTTTTGGTTAGATGCCTGAAATAAGGTCTGTGGTTAACACAAGCTTAAGAGATTGCCACGTTTTGGTCTACGACATAAAATATGTCAGTAAATACCCCACTAGTGAATTTTGAAGCTTTTACATGTCTTAAACTTCTGGCGATTGCATTTACGCTTCAAAAATCATAAAAGTAATGTTCATTGGTGAAGATTATCTTGCTTAACAAAACGTGTGAGTATCATAAACTTTTGTTTGCCACAGAGCTTATTTTCTGCAATAACGCAAAATACAATGGAAAAAAACCCATTGGCTTGTTGTCAAGGGAACCCAGGGCGACGCTAACTTCCGGTTGGCCTACAGAAAATACGTCATCCCTGCATCTCTCTTTACTGTATCTGTGTTTGCGATTGTTTACAGAAGCAAGAGACAGGAAATGTGGAGATAAAAGTCAATCGTTTTTTGTACTTAATGTGGCGAAACTTCTGTAGTTACCATGTATGGCAAATTGTTGGTAAAACCACCCCAAAGTAAAGACGAATCGCCCATGATGCCACACAAGCAAAGCAGTAAACATGCATCGTCTTTGGATTGAATAAACAAAATCTCACCTAATATTTTCATGAGTTGTATTTGTTTTGCGTGAATATCGGAATAACAGAATATCTTTTTTCTGTTATCTTCTAGTACTGGCTGGATCGGACCAGTGTCTATCTTCGGCTACTTGTGGTGGGGACTATCTCCAACAAAATTTTAATGGGGCCCATCGTCCACCACACTCTTCGAACAGGAGAAACTAGAGGGGGACTTCAGGTACATTTCATTACAGGTTCAATTTATTGTCTCAATTCGCTTGAATGACCAGTTGGACGTGGTTGCTTGCTTGTTTTTTTTTTTGTTGCAGCAAGCGCCTTTCTGAAATACAAAATACATGCGCGTCTGAATATTTGGATACTGTGTAATGACCACAATGTCCTTCTAAAGCTTGTTGTCATGGTAACCGTTTGTAAAATAAGGAAGTTGGAACTGAAGTTTATCACAGGATTTGCGTCAGCTAAATGAAAGATTTCCCCATGTGTGTATATGAGGAGTAGTGCCCATTATGAAAGAAAATTACACCACTTATCTCCCCTTTTTTACTCTAGTCTTTCACGAATGTGAAATCCCCCCCCCCTCGCAGGGCACAAATGAGCACCAGCCACCAACCAAATGCTGGTAAAATATGCAAATGGTTGGTCAATTTGCTTCTCTCACCAACCGAAAAAAACAAACAATGGCAATCTATTGAGTGGCTGGTACAATCTGAACATTCACTAGCCATTTGGCCAAATGTAAATTTTGCACCCTGCCCTTGCTTTGTGTTTCCAGGTTCAAGCACATGCAAATCAGAGTCAACGCAGAGTCCGCTGCCTTCTACAGGTTAGAAACGTAATACTACTGTGTGTGCGACTGGATAGTGAGTCCTGTCTGACTCCTCCCGTCACAGACACCCCAGGGCTGCTGTGTATAAACATCCCGAGCGGGTCTTGTTTACCCACTTAAACAGCATGTACCCACATTATCCACCAAGACATTCACATTTTGGTTTTCATATGTTTGTAAATGCAGTCTGACTGACCCCATTTGTACAGTACTTGATCTGTATCGTGGTAAAATTTCAAAATGTTTTTTTTTGTATATATACAAAAAGATTATATATATATATATAATATATATATATATATATATATATATATATATATATATATATACTATATATACTATATATATTAATATATATAATATATATATAAAATAGACATATTACTTTTCATTTTAAGGTAACTTTTTTCAATTGTGTATATTGGATTCAGTGTGATAATATCACAAATAAATCTAAAATGCAGATTTGCGAGAGACTGGAATTTGAATTAATAATAATCTTATTATTTCATTTGATTTAACATTTGTTTCTGTATGTGAGTGTAGAGCCGGTAAGGTGGAGCACATGAGGGACCGGACAGGGAGACTGCAAGGATCTACTGCACACTCAGAAGCGGCTGATAAACAAAGAGCTGTGGATGTACAGTAAGCACCGTTCCCTTCTGACTATGATGGCACGTCCCACTCTGATAGGTTGGGACCCCTTGGGCATTGCCCCTCTTAGGTTGAGCTCACCGCGAATTGTGCGCTAACCGCCCTCCTCTTGTTCAGTCCGGGGGTGAACACCTTCGACTACCTGGGTGGGTTTCTCAGTTACATCAATCATCGCCATCCCCATCTTCACGGGGGATCTACAATGACCTCACCCCCCGGGAACTGAGCGCGCTCATCAGCAGGGTGTGGTTTTATTTGTTTAATCGATTTTCTATCAGCAATTCCATTAATGCTAATAAACATCATTAGGTTTTGGGCTTTTCTTTTTGAGCACCACTAGGTGGCAGCAATGTCCACTGTTTCTGGACGATAAATATAACATGTAAAAGATAGCCAGGGCTCTCTTTCCATAATGGCTGTAAATGAATCACACAGTTGGCCTCTCTCAGTTATTTGCATTGTTTGTAACCCATTTTCTGTTTCTCTTAACTGACCTGGGTTGCTGAATTGTGCTTCTCTTCCCTTTCAGAATCCTTTGTGTGCATCTAGCCTGTATATATGGGTCTGCAGCCGACTCATAGACCAGGTCCACCTACTCTCTCAGACGTGGCTGGTTACCACCCACAGGTAACACATACAGCATACTCATCACCAGTGGTGTTTGTTGTGTGTTGTTTGTGTGTGGGTGTGTGTGTTGTGTGTTGTGTGTTGTGTGTGTGTGTGTTTGTGTGTGTGTGTGTTTTGAAGGACTTTTGTATAACTGACTACGAAAAAAATATTATTGTCAGTGGTTTGGGTTTTGGAAATTGTAACATTGACTAAATTGGTGCAACAGGATGACTCTGCCTCTTACATTGTGTGTGTGTTGTGTGTGATGTGTGTGTGTGTGTGTGTGTGTGTGTGTGTGTCAGGATCGGGAGCTGAGGAGGTGATGGCGGACATCTTGCGAAGACAGTGTGATTACGACCCAGCTACGGGGGATAGCTACGACTTCGACAGTAGGACAGATGCTGTTGTAACATATGAAAATGTACTCTATACCTATGTAAAATTACACAGAAGTGATATCTAACGTATCTCTTGTAAAAGAGGTACACAACCTCAGGAATTTGTCTGCATAAATAACGTTTAATAAACAAAAAAGGAATACACACGTTGTAATTAGAGTTGTCAATGTCCAAAGATAACTAGACTATAACTAACTGGTCGTAGAATTGAAGTAAACAAAATCAAGTGTAAAAAATGAACATTAGGCTGTTGAATTTGTTGTCCTCTTCTGGTCACAGGATGTCACATCTCTCTCCTCCCTCCCTCCCCCCCTGTCTGTCTTTCTCTGCCCCCTCTCCTCTCTCTGCCCCCCTCTCCCATCCATCTCCCCTCTATCCTCTCTCTCCTATCCCCCCCCCTTCACTCTCTCTTCTCTCTCTCCCTCCCGTCTCTCTTCTCTCTCCCCTCCCCTCACCCTCTCTCCCCCCCTCCCTCCCCCCTCACCCCCCCACCAGCGACTTCAACGTCCACGCAGGCCCGGCCGACACGCCTTCATCCTGGACCCTGCTGCCTACCGCTCCCCCCTACTCTGAGAGCTCCTGGTGGAGGAGCTGACCTGAAGATCACCAGGGCCGCCACCGTGGTGGTGGGAACACCACGGGCACCGCAAACCCGCTGCTCCGGTGCTCAACCGACCTCTGGAGGCAGACAGCGGGTGAGTGGGGCCCGGCAAGGTGGGAGCCCGTACGCGTCGCCAGGTCGGGCGCCCGTGTTCTCGGAGAGTTTAAGACGCACCACAAAATCACCCACCAGCTTAAAACATTCTGTCTTTTCGGACTGTACTGCAAATCTATTAGTTGGCGCATGACGTCTTGCAGCGCGCCGGGGTCAAAGTTTTTACGTCCTCTTCTGGACGCAAAGGTCATCCGTCACCACCTGACGTGCAGTTTAGCGGTGTCATTGTCTTAAATAATAACAAATACAAAAGTGAAGCAGTGATTGACAAGAGTATTAATTTTTTTTGCCCATAGGTTTTTGTTCAGATGACACGTGCTTGGGCCCAGAGGGATTCTGTTCCTACCCGCCAGAAGCCGTATCTAACAGACGGGGACGCTGCGAGAGCAGGTAGACTTTCAAGAGCCTTTCAGTAGTGGTTAAGAATGGTTATGAATAGTGTTTAATGGTGGATTTGAGCTTTTCGTTTTTATCTTGGAACAGGTCATCTACCCCTTGAAGTATCTACCCTGCATCAGTATGGTTTCAAAGGCTTGAAAAAAAGTATACTTGATACAAATTATGTGAAAAAGAAACTTCATAAGTGACAATAAGGAATGGAAACAAATTGGTGTCTTTTTTTTTTTTTTCAGGGTCAGTGATGATGAAAGAATAATCCAGTTCCTGGAACTGGCGGGGTGGTAAGGAGCAGAACCATATATTTGTGTTTATATGGTGGTTAGTGACTGGAAGTTGATCGATCCTGAACTAAACTTCATCTCAGTCCCCCCGTCGAGTCCAACCTCCTGAAACGCACCGAGGTCTGATGAGAAGGTTACTGGAACTGGTAAGCGCCAAAAAACTAGACATTAAAAAATAATAAAATGGACATTTATTTCAGTATGCTGTGAGTCTTGATATATTATTGCTCAATCCTCCAATGGAACTCCTTGCTGCAGGTATGATGTCCTGTCGCCGGGCGAAATGCAGCGCCTCTGCTTTGCTCGCCTCTTCTAACTGCAGCCCAAATACGCAGGTTGGTCTCCTTCATAAATAAAAGTCTTGACGGTATGTTAGTCATGGCAGGATTTCAGGATTTAACAGTGATTTTATATGACTTATACAATGGACCTTCTAAGAGGGGGCCTGGATTGTGGTCATTGTCGTAGTATTTTTTGGAGGAAAACGGTCGGCTATAAATGACTAGATCGTAGTAATGATGTTTGATGTCTGGGTCCGTCGTTAGTGCTGGAGCAGGCCACCAGTGCACTTCACGGGAGGAGGCGAGGGGACCAGCTGGTACCCGGCTGTGTAAACAGCTGGGCATGACCTTTGATCAGCTGGGGAACACTCGCAGCAGCCTGGGAGAAGGTAGACATGCAACATAATTAACCCCACTGTGTATACCATGTTATACTGGAGTAGAACATGTGGCCCTATGTACTAGTGGGGATCTGGCTAGTGCTAGTGGGCTGTGGCTAGTGCTAGTGGGTTGTGCTAGTGCTAGTGGGGCTGTGGCTAGTGCTATGGGGTTGTGGCTAGTGCTAGTGGGGCTATGGCTGGTGCTAGTGGGGTTGTGGCTAGTGCTAGTGGGTTGTGGCTAGTGCTAGTGGTTTGCTAGTGGCTAGTGGGGGCTGTGTTAGTATCAACAATGTATACACTCACACTGTACAAGTGTATAGTGTAGATATAATAATAATAGCGTTGAGGTAGGTAGGCTTTCCTGGGTAAAAACAATATTAGAATGCTGTACAAGTTTTTGGTTTGGTCATTTACTTTGAAAAGCCAGGCACTACAGCCAAACAATGCTGTACATAAATAAACGTTGTATTTTTTGTAAACTGGTGTGTGCATTATTTGCGTGTTAGAGCAAGTCCAAGCAACAAGCCAATCACAAGAGGTCAGCTAGAGACCCGTTTGTAGTCACAAGTTGTGACAGCAATCCGAACCCAAGAGTACAGGTACCAAAGACACAAACGGGTATTAGTAACCTCTGTTGGTAATTACCGTGTTGTTGTTATTGTTGTTGACAGTACCACTACATCTCGCTGGAGGCTGTGTGGAGGAGACGCTGGAGCTCTCCACACTGAGGGGCGATGGTGGCGGCCATGTTCTCCCTGACGCCAGCCTTTGAGCTTTTCAAGCACAAGTTGTAAGAGGGACCAACAATATGGCAATAACAGCTAAAGAATGAGGCAAGGAACGTATCTGCAGGGTTTTCTTTTGTCACAGAAGTTAAATAGATGTAGTCATGGATGAGTTGACCAACTGAAGATTTACTACTTATTGCCAAAAGTATTGTGATAAAGTTTACAATAGGTTATTTAGTAGTTTCCCCAATTGAGCTCAGATGGAAATTGTGAAGTTGAAATTTTCAGGGAATTTTTAAAATAATGGTTTTGGCTGGCTAATCAATAAAATCGAAATATTGTAAATATAAATGACACTTTACACCGGATCAAATCTATTTTGTTATATGCCTGTTATTTGTTAAAACTATATTCATGATATGACAATGTCTCCAATCATTATACTGAAATACACTTATGATGTTTTTTTAATAAAAATGCTAGAATTGGATACCCTTCAGATTACTCAAATTAATTTATACCATATTTCAAAACTCATATCAGTTTCATCCAAATGGGTTAAATGAACCATATAATAAGTATAACCTCGAAATTGTACAAATAAAAGCATACTACACATTATATTGCCTGGGCCTCAACTTTAGCCGCAAAATGAAAATGAATGCCAACTCGGCGTTTCAAGGTGTTTTGATATGGAGTTTGGATAATCGTTTACATAAAACAAAAATCTCCTTTCTTCACCCTCCTTCTCTCCCCTACTACAAGCCGATGGGCACCAAACTAGGGGTCCACCTGATGGGTCGTGGGAGATTGCTGTTTTACAAGCAAAAGATTTTGATGGTGCTTTTTTTTAATATATATAAAAAAAATAAATCTCAAGGTATGAATGGTCTCGTAATAAACACCCCAGAAACAAATTATTTGCAACCACGAGCAAACTCCTCCCAACCACTACTTTGCGTGCTGTGATGGTGACGGGGGTTAACACAAGGTTGTTGTGGAAGCGCAGATGCAAGGTGGGGGTCGCAAGAAGTTTTCCGAGACCTAAAATGAGGTCACAGGTCCAGAAAAGCTTGAGAACCACCGGTCTATTGATAACCATCTCGGACCACTGGAGTGTGCCCCCCCCCCCTGGGGTCTGGTCCCTCTAGGCCCGCGGCTATTGTTGTGCATATGCACAGATTTGGTGGGGTGTGGTTGCGCGCGTGTGTGGTGTGTGTGTGTGTGCGTGTGTGTGTGCAGAGAGAGAGTTTGTCTCCGTTGTGAAGGCGGAGTAAATTGGCTCACTAGACACACCAGCCCAACTGTCTGGCCAATCAGTGCACTGTGGGGCAATATTCACGTTTCTAATGAGATGGAGCATGGTGGCAGAGGGACATAATAGACGAAGTGTTGCAAGGGGCAGGTGTGGTGTGTGTGTGTGTGTGTGTGTGTGTGTGTGTGTGTGGGTGTGTGTGTGTGCGTGTTGCGTGTGCTTGCATGCCAAAGTGACACTGCTGGTACTATTTTGTTTTTTTATTTTTATTTTTTTGGGGATAATCCTAATCTATCCACAGCCCCCGGGCGATTTTCCAAGCCTGACACACACACACACACACACACACACACACACACACACACACACACACACACACACACACACACACACACACACACACAGCACACCGCGGTTCTCTCCTCGCCTCGCTCAATGACAGGGGACACTACCTCTCTGTGACCGGTGTTTGTTTGATGCAGAGGGAAATGTTCTCATGGCCGTTGGCGTTTTCCCATGGGCGGCGCGGGACGGCCGCAGGGCAATGCGGACGCCACCTGGTCTCCGGGAACACGGACGCATTAAACCATCCCCTTCTGTAGAGGTTTTAAATGAAGCAAGAGCCCAAGCTTGACTAGCTTTCAGAGCGTCGCCATATAGTTGCCATGATGGTAACATGGTAACAGGGTGCTGAGCGGCAGAAAAAGAAAAACCCTGAAAGTTTTTAGGTTTTAGTCCTCCCGTAGACGAAGAGATATTGACCGTTTTAAGCTCCAAGGGGTCACGGATGCATGGTGTTGCATAAATCTAAGCCTAATGAAACGATGAATAAAAACATCCGCTAAAGAGACACAAAAACACAAATGTATTACATTTTACATGAATTGTCAGAAAAAAGGATGCATCAGAACCGTGATACGTACACTTTCACATTTGAAGCGGCGGGCGAAACAAGAGGGTTTCTGTTACAAGCCAGGGGGCCCACAAGCCGTTGGGACACAAATAACTATGCCCAGTGCATAGATGCTGCTCGTCGCTTTGTAGCCAAGTTAAGTACATTAAACACAATTAGGTTTTAAAGAGGGTTTAGCTATCTGGGAACCAGATGAATCCCATGGTGGCATTAGCTTAGCGAAGCCGGATCCAACACGTCTGGATTGGAGTTCAAGCGTCTCATCGCTCTTCCCTTTCAGAGCTGAATGATGGCCGGGGGGGGGGGGGCTATAGGCCGACCTGTTGTTGTTCGGCGACATGTTTTTTCTCTTCCTTCACAGTCGACTGATAAAAGCACATTCATCATTTAATGCTAATTAATGCTCATCATTTTTTATCCATATTTTCCTTTTTCAACAAGTAGGCTACTGTTTGATTAAGTAGGATGATGACAATCCTACTGCTATGCTTGTTATGGTTTATAGTTTTGTTAATGTTCAATAGCCAGTTTTATATTTTTAATATAGCGTATTTGTAATTATTTGATTAATTACTATTATTTTATTTATATTTATTTATATTTTTCTTTCCTGAGCAGAGCATGTGTATCATTATAAGCAGGTTATACTCGCCAGATCAAAGCAAAGTCAATAATAATGCCATTTATTCATAATTGAAAAGGCTAACCCACCATAACAACATAATCCGTTTTACTGAAGTAGGGTATTTAGGTCATATATCTGTCTGCAATTCACAAGCTCATGCTGCTCCGATGTTTAAGTCAGGTGAATTAATTACAGTTATTTACCGCGTGTATGTTAATTACCACAGCTTTGCTCCATTTCAGCCAAACTAATTTAATGGATTGTGATGGAAATCCATATCTAGTCCATCTAATCCTGCCCTTGTCCTCAAAACCTCTCTTATTAGCGAAAGCGTTTGATTTCAAAGTCATTATTATCCATCAGGGTAATATTGTGTCCTGAAGGTATCCAAGTAAAAGTAATGTATTTACACACCAAACACACCAAAACAAAAAACCTTTAATCAATGTAGGCCTATCAGCACAATCAATACTCGCCATAAAATAACTTATCACTCATGTGACAGATGTCAAATGTGGGAAGACAGTTCTAGAATAGCTTATTTTAGGCATTTTCATGTCCATCCTACTATTTCCACTAAACAAGACATTTGCGTCCTATTAAACGGTGCAGCTGAGGATGTACAGTTGTAGAATCAATCAAATATTTACTCGGGA
>JAOPHQ010002204.1:0-7500 GCA_030340625.1 Merluccius polli
CCCCCCCCCCCCCCCACGGACCCCCCCCTCCCCCCCTCCCCCACGGACCCCCCCCTCCCCCACGGACCCCCCACCTCCTCATACACCTGTCTTGGGGGGCGTTTTGGGACCGCAGCATCATGTCAAGACACACCGCTGCTCCTGCAGTAAGTTGGACCTCGTGAAGGAAATGCTTTGATATCTCAGAGGGTTCGTAGGCCTTCAGATAGGTAACTAAGCACCAACTGAAAGGGGAAGACTCCCTCTCACACTTTGGAACAAGAAGAAGGAGAAGAAGAAGAAGAAGAAGAAGAAGAAGAAGAAGAAGAAGAAGAAGAAGAAGAAGAAGAAGAAGAACCTGGATCCTGGTTCCGAGATGTTTGACCAGGCTAGGATGGGCGACGCCATCTCCGAGGAGAGGAGCCTCCTGCACTGCGGGTCCAGCTCGCTGCTGGCGGACCGCATGATGGACTCCAAGTGCCGCTCCGAGGTCCCCAAGTCCCCGGCGCTCAGCGCGGACCCGGACCCGGCCGGCATGGACCCGGCAGGCCTGGACCCGGCAGGCCTGGACCCGGCAGGGACGTCGTCCTCCACGCCCACTTCGTCCAGCGAAGACGGACACGACAAACTTTTAGGAGTGGACCCGGACTACTGCCGCCGGATCCTGGTTCGGGGTGAGTCTGCTAGAGGAACAATGGAGGACCGTTGAACCCCCACCTGGGTCCAGAGTGGACTAGACTATGAAGACCACTATGTGGTCTAAGTTAGGCTGCGGTTTCTGTCACTGCAGGCTTTTCACTCGCAAAGGACGCTTAATAAAACCACTAAATAATCCTTTAAAACATTGCCTACGCTAAGTTTGTATTTTATTACTTTCTTATTAAACCAATAGGCCTGTAATCATTTAAATTAATGCAAAGGCCTTTTTAAATATTTTCTAATCATGTCCACTATATTATTGCACAAGCATGTTTGAGAAAGTCCACATTCAAATGTGATTAAATAAATTAAGATATGTAGTCCACATTCAAATGTGATTAAATAAATTAAGATATGTAGTCCACATTCAAATGTGATTAAATAAAGATAAGCCTACTGTCATAAATATATGAGATCAGTTAAAACGCCACACGTACTGGA
This sequence comes from Merluccius polli, assembly GCA_030340625.1. NCBI lineage: Eukaryota > Metazoa > Chordata > Actinopteri > Gadiformes > Merlucciidae > Merluccius > Merluccius polli. Next base: position 1,120 of record JAOPHQ010002204.1, read on the forward strand.
CCAGCCCTGTTTTTAAATAATAATAATAATAATAATAATTAACTATAAGGCCTAAATAAGGAGTGCAACTATTACTCACAACGTAAAACAAGAGCATTTCTAAATTCGAATATGTTAAATATATCAAATATGTGAAATACTGTAGGCCTCATTATTATTATTATTATTATTACTACCTGCTGAACATTGAAACATTGATCTTTTTTCCTTTTTATTTAAAAGGGTATAAGAAAATAATTCACCAATCAATGTGTACAAACACATGCAATTAATTAACACAATATTTGCTTCATATGCCAATAGCGATGTTTGAAATTAGGGATTTATTTAGTAGCCTACGTCACGCTCAAAAACCGCACTGAAATTATTTAGTTATTGCTTTTAATTAATTAGAGCGTGTTTAGACCAATTAAACGCAATGTAGGATATATATATAGGCCTATATATATATATATATATATATATATATATATATATATATATATATATATATATATATATATATATGTATATATATTACTGTTTCTTTGAAATGTTTAATATTAAGAGTTAATTTGCTCGTTATCTGCACGTTATATTTTTTTCAATGCAAAAATTGCTGGCTTTCTTTTTTGTGTGTTTTATTGTGCGTGGCGAAGTGCAACATGTTGGTTATAAAGGCTTATTGCTATAAAATAGTTTAATGGTCTTCATCGTTTCAGGCCATTATAATTCTGACAAATATTGTCCCCAAAATGGTTTGGAGCGACATTTAGTTTTAGAGTAAGACATGATGACGGGAAATAAACATGACTGCATCATGAGGCCTACAGGCCTGCATGGACCCACTGGTGGACATTGGTCCTGCATGGACCCACTGGTGGACATTGGTCCTGCATGGACCCACTGGTGGACATTGGTCCTGCATGGACCCACTGGTGGACATTGGTCCTGCATGGACCCACTGGTGGACATTGGTCCTGCATGGACCCACTGGTGGACATTGGTCCTGCATGGACCCCACTGGACATTGGTCCTGCATGGACCCACTGGTGGACATTGGTCCTGCATGGACCCACTGGTGGACATTGGTCCTGCATGGACCCACTGGTGGACATTGGTCCTGCATGGACCCACTGGTGGACATTGGTCTATTATCGTTAGGAGGTCGTGTTGCGTGGACGTCCTGGTCTTCATGCGCACGAGACCTGCTAAAAAGGAAATCAAAAGCACCGTGGATGTGGTGAGGATAGCGGTGAGGATGGCTGCAGGGTTTCTAGGCAGCATCTCCTCTGTTTGGTTTAAAACGAGGCTGACGCGGAGACGGGGTCACCGAGAGGTCAGCGAGTCTGCGTCCTCTGGTCCGCATGACGAGCTGCCTCAGATCCGCATGACGGCCTCTGGTTTCTCCTCTGGAGCCGCACGGAGATGCTGCCATATATATATATATATATATATATATATATATATATATATATATATATATATATATATATATATATATATATATATATATAAAAACTCGGTTTCTGCATCTTTTCCAGTTCCAGTTGTTAGCCTAGCCTACAGTCTGTATATCTAAATCGATTATGCATTGGGTTACTTTTTTATTGTTTTATTGTTTGTTTTTTTAAATCTCAAACTACGTCCTTATATTTAGCTGATTTAATCAACATAATTTATATTTCCTTTGATAGTCATTTTTATGCGTTAAATTGACCGAATAATGATACGTACTTTAGGCACGTATAAACGGCCTTGTTCTAAACAGCGAGGCTGTTTGTGTTCATGCAGGCCTATAATTATTATATTATAAATATATATTATATACTATATTATATATAGGCCTGCATGAAACGAGTTCCCAAGGTTTATAACATGTTGATAAGTAGGCCTAAACTACACTTTGATACCTATCCTCTTGGTCATATTCCACATTATATTAGTCCAGGACATTAAATAAGTCCAGGACATTAAATAAGTCCAGGACATTAAATAAGTCCAGGACATTAAATAAGTCCAGTACATTAAATAATTCCAGGACATTAAATAAGTCCAGTACATTAAATAAGTCCAGTACATTAAATAAGTCCAGGACATTAAAGAAGTCCAGGACATTAAATACGTCCAGTACATTAAATAAGTCCAGGACATTAAATAAGTCCAGTACATTAAATACGTCCAGTACATTAAATAAGTCCAGGACATTAAAGAAGTCCAGGACATTAAATACGTCCAGTACATTAAATAAGTCCAGGACATTAAATAAGTCCAGTACATTAAATAAGTCCAGTACATTAAATAAGTCCAGGACATTAAAGAAGTCCAGTACATTAAATAAGTCCAGGACAATAAATAAGTCCAGGACATTAAAGAAGTCCAGGACATTAAATAAGTCCAGGACATTAAATTAGTCCAGGACATTAAAGAAGTCCAGGACATTAAATAAGTCCAGTAGCCTACATTAAATAAGTCCAGTACATTAAATAAGTCCAGGACATTAAATAAGTCCAGTACATTACATAAGTTTAGTACATTAAATAAGTCCAGGACATTAAACAAGTCCAGTACATTAAATAAGTCCAGTACATTAAATAAGTACAGTACATTACATAAGTTTAGTACTTTAAATAAGTCCAGGACATTAAATAAGTCCAGTACATTACATAAGTTTAGTACTTTAAATAAGTCCAGGACATTAAATAAGTCCAGTACATTACATAAGTTTAGTACTTTAAATAAGTCCAGTACATTAAATAAGTCCAGGATATGAAATAAGTCCAGGACATTAAATTAGTCCAGGACATTAAATAAGTACAGTACATTAAATTAGTCCAGGACATTAAATAAGTCCAGTACATTAAATAAGTCCAGGATATTAAATAAGTCCAGGATACTAAATAAGTCCAGGATACTAAATAAGTCCAGGATATTAAATAAGTCCAGGATACTAAATAAGTCCAGGACATTAAATAACATTAAATAAGTCCAGGACATTACATAACATTAAATAAGTCCAGGACATTAAATAAGTCCAGGATATTAAATATGTCCAGGATACTAAATAGGTCCAGGACATTAAATAACATTAAATAAGTCCAGGACATTAAATAACATTAAATAAGTCCAGTACATTAAATAAGTCCAGTACATTAAATAAGTCCAGTACATTAAATGAGTCCAGTACATTAAATAAGTCCAGGACATTAAATAAGTTCAGTACATTAAATAAGTCCAGGACATTAAATAACATTAAATAAGTCCAGGATACTAAATAAGTCCAGTACATTAAATAAGTTCAGTACATTAAATAAGTCCAGGACATTAAATAACATTAAATAAGTCCAGCTTGGTTCTTCCTCATCATTCAGCTCCGCTTGTTTTGGAGAAGTTCAAAGTGAATAAGAAATGGCGGCCTCGGCCTGCAGCCTCATTAGGCCGTATTCTGACGTCATTTCCGCCTGCAGTTGTCCGCTTCAGATCATTGACCGACATGACAGGAAGTCTTACTTTTACACATTTTAGCTTTGAAGCTACTCTTTATTTTTAGGCTACCGAAGCGTACAAATAATATAATAATAGGCTATAATAATATAATATAATAATATAGCCTAATAAATAATAATACAGGCTGCCTGTAGGACGTTAAACACGGTGATATAAAAACAAACTAACAGCGTTACCATTATGAATGTAAGTCCAATAGAAACTAACAAAACTAAATCACAATCTGTGAATGTAGCTTTAGGATTCAAATGTATGGTTAAAGGGGTTAAAATGTAAAGTTATAAGGTTTTAAAATGTAAAGTTATAAGGTTTTAAAATGTATGGTTAAAGGGGTTAAAATGTAAAGTTATAAGGTTTTAAAATGTAAAGTTATAAGGTTTTAAAATGTAAAGTTATAAGGTTTTAAAATGTATGGTTAATAGCGGTAAAATGTAAAGTTATAAGGTTTTAAAATGTAAAGTTATAAGGTTTTAAAATGTATGGTTAATAGGGGTACAATGTAAAGTTATAAGGTTTTAAAATGTAAAGTTATAAGGTTTTAAAATGTATGGTTAATAGGGGTAAAATGTAAAGTTATAAGGTTTTAAAATGTAAAGTTATAAGGTTTTAAAATGTATGGTAATAGGGGTAAAATGTAAAGTTATAAGGTTTTAAAATGTAAAGTTATAAGGTTTTAAAATGTAAAGTTATAAGGGTTAAAATGTAAAGTTATAAGGGTTAAAATATATGGTTAAAAGGGTTAAAATGTAAAGTTATAAGGTTTTAAAATGTATGGTTAATAGGGTTAAAATGTAAAGTTATAAGGTTTTAAAATGTAAAGTTATAAGGTTTTAAAATGTATGGTTATAAGGTTTTAAAATGTAAAGTTATAAGGTTTTAAAATGTATGGTTATAAGGTTTTAAAATGTAAAGTTATAAGGTTTTAAAATGTAAAGTTATAAGGTTTTAAAATGTATGGTTATAAGGGTTAAAATGTAAAGTTATAAGGGTTAAAATGTATGGTTATAAGGTTTTAAAATGTATGGTTAAAGGGGTTAAAATGTAAAGTTATAAGGTTTTAAAATGTAAAGTTATAAGGTTTTAAAATGTATGGTTATAAGGGTTAAAATGTAAAGTTATAAGGTTTTAAAATGTATGGTTAATAGGGGTCAAATGTAAAGTTATAAGGTTTTAAAATGTAAAGTTATAAGGTTTTAAAATGTATGGTTATAAGGGTTAAAATGTAAAGTTATAAGGGTTAAAATGTATGGTTATAATGTGGTTAAAAGGGTTATAATGGTTAAAAGGGTTATAATGGTTAAAAGGGTTATGATACTAAAGATAATTATACTAAATGATACTAAAGATAATGATACTAAATGATACTAAAGATAATGATACTAAAGATACTAAAGATAATGATACTAAAGATAATGCTGCATCTCTCGGTTTCATTAATAAAAAGTATTACGTCGCTATCATTTTCCGTTCCGGAGACAGACGGAAAGAGTCCATCAATACCCGAACTTCTGAAACCACAGTAACACACGTTAACCTGTAGGCCGCCTTACACTGCTGCTGAGCACAACCGCAGAATACACGTTTAACGTGTAGCGTGTAGCCGTCATGAATTCAATATGTACGACTTTATTCTCGTAATTAATTAAACATTTACGACTCGTAATTTAATGAAAAAAAATTCTTAATGTGGCCCTAATACTCCGTCGTAAAATATTAATGAGACTTCCCATACCCGTATGAATTAATGAGACGTCACGTAGCGCCCCGCAAGAAGAAAACCATTCATTCAAGCCGTGTAGTGTTTTCTGGATCGCTCTGCCCTGTCACGTGATACGGAGGGGTTTGTTTAGTTCTGCCATCGGGGGGTATTGCACAAAACTAGGATAAGGGATTAAGTCGGGATATGTTTACGGATTTAGGTTATCCTGACTACATTTAGCCTCAAGTCGGTTGCATGAAAGCAGCTCACACTTTTCCCGGCTGAGTTACCATGGTGATTTATTCTCCGCAGTTAGCCTGCTCCAGAACAGGCTAACAGCCAGGCTAAGCTTAATCCTAGTGCTCCACCTGTATTTACACCGTCAATCCTGTGAGGAATTAATGTGTTTTACAGCATGTGCATGGTCTTTCTATGCATGTTGCATCATTTTAATTATCCCGAATTAAAATATTACATATATAGTCATTTCTCATTTCATTTAAATCTGTTGGCTGTTTTTTATATTGATTCAAGTGTTATTACTCAGGCCAACACAGTTAAAGTCTATATTTTTTCATACTATGACACATTTAGCCTACGTTTGTGTTTATGAAAGTCCGCCTTTATTACGCAACTGCAGCGCATTTGGAAATGTCAACAAACAGATGAACGCAACGCTTATGTCATATTTATAAAATGTATTTTAATCACACAAACGAACCTTTGCAACGTGTGAAACAGCCCATTGGCTACCATGCAGAATACGCTGCTTTACATTTCACATTTCAAATCGCGCAGACGTCACCGAGCCCGACCCGAACCCGAGCATCATTTCTAAATATCTGTCCGAACCCGACCCGGCCCGTCGGGTCCCCTCGGGTCCCGTCGGGCTTGGGTCGGGTATCCAATAAGGAGCTGTTCAGCGGCCGTGACGTATGAAACGTTCCGATCGGTGATTCTGTGAGCGATCGCGAGGTCTATTCCAGCATGCCGCTTATCCCAACTATAGCTTCACCTGACGTGACTTAGCCGCCTGTTTATCCTGGCTCGGCAATCGTGCAACCGGTTAATCCAGGATACCGCCGAGCAGAACAGTCCACGCCGCGCTTACTCAGTTATCCTGGATTTATGTATCCTAGTTTTGTGCAATACCCCCCGGAGAGCGCTTCGTCTGCTGCCACCCGGAAGAACGTTTA
>JAOPHQ010002204.1:10000-17671 GCA_030340625.1 Merluccius polli
ATAATTTCTCTTCAGTGCTTCATAACAAAGATCCATGTTATTTATTTACCAGTTATAATGCGTAACTCTACTTATTGGATAATACATTCACGCCTATACATGATCTATTCCAGTAATACATTTTGATTGGTGGGTTGTAACAAAAAGATGAACACAAGTTAAACAGCGAAAGCACTTCCGGTGAGAAATAAAGATGATTTCAGTGATGATTAAAGTAATGAACTTAGTTCATCACAGACATTATAGTCTTGCATGGGCAAATTCATATTCATTTCCATAAAAGATATGCCTGGTGGGTAGATGGCCACCAAGCAAAACAAATCAAACTATCTTTGTATATTATATTATATTATATTATATCATATTATATTTGTTGGCCTATTTCTATTCGCATGAAGGCCTCAGGACGCGGACTCCTTTCTGTTTGTGAATACTTAATGTAAATATAATGTAAATCACTTTATGTCGAGTCGTCACGCGCCCACAGTAATAATATTACTCAGTTATGAACATAACTCAATAAAAGATGAGGTGTAAAAGAGGAAGACTGTTAACGACCCACCAGGATCCAGGCTCAGAGGCCAGACCCCCAGACCCCCAGACCTCAGACCCCCAGACCTCAGACCCCCAGACCCCAGACCCCAGACCCCAGACCCCCAGACCCAGACCCAGACCCATTGTGGGCCCGTTGCGGTGTGAGAGGGACGTGAGCTTTCTGCGTCGCTCCTAATGCACCAAATAAAGCGAGGGCGTGATAATAGCTTCATTTAAATTATATTATATATCTATATATCTATATATCTATAGATATATAGATATAGATATATATATATATATATATCGGAGGGGTAGTTGCGCGATTGTTGACGGGGGAGGTGGGGGAGCGGGGGAGGGGGGGGGGGGGGGGGGGGACAATAGATTAACGGCGATAATTTTAGTATCGCCGATAAGAGTCTCGCGTTATCGCAGCGCGGTAACGCCGATAACGGCCCGTCACTAATATATATATATATATATATATATATATATATATATATATATATATATATATATATATATATATATATATATACATATATATATATATATATATATATATATATATATATATATATATATATATATATATATATAGGCCTATATATATACATATATATATATATATATATATATATATATATATATATATATATATATATATATATATATATATATAGTCAGCCAGTAGAAACCAGTCTGTCTGCAGTAGAAACATATTGGACCACTTTCACCTTCACATGCTTTCAGGGCGTAACGAAGTTCCTGTTCCTGTCTACATTAGGGTTATATATATATATATATATATATATATATATATATATATATATATATATATATATATATATATATATATATATATATATTGTCACGGGGGGGGGGATGTCATGTCATCGTGCGCGCCTATCGCATGATTTAGACAAGACGGTTTCGGTTGAGTATGTGGGGATTCACCCCACATACTCAACCGGGTCGCAATTGGTTTGCACATTTTTAAAAGTGGTGGGGACAAAATGAAACTTGACGAAAACTGGTGGGTCCCCAGCGTAACTGACGCCTATGGTTGTGTGTCACGTGATCGGATCCACGTGGGAATTTTAACCGCGCGTCTTTTTACGCGACTTGTAACAATGTTGACTCTGAGTTACCTTTAATTAGTTTAATTAGTAGTAGTGGCCTATTCACACACACACACACACACACACACACACACACACACACACACACACACACACACACACACACACACACACACACACACAACAGTTAGGCCAACTTTGTTAAACTTTCTTAACCATTTTGTATTATAATTTTGTTTTTTACATTTTGTACAATGAGGCCCTCGAGTCCCACGGAGGCGACGGGCGGCGCGTTGCTCCCCGTCGTCCCGGTGGCTCCTCCCTCCCGGGCAGAGGGCCCAGTATGGGGCCCAGTATGGCCCCAGTATGGGCCCAGTATGGGCCTAGTATGGGCCCAGTATGGCCCCATTATGGGCCCAATACTGGGCCCAGTATGGGCCCAGTATGGGCCTAGTATGGGCCCAGTATGGGCCTAGTATGGGCCTAGTATGGGGCCCAGTATGGGCCCAGTATGGGCCTAGTATGGGGCCTAGTATGGGCCCAGTATGGGGCCTGTATGGCCCAGTATGGGGCCTAGTATGGGGCCTGTATGGCCCAGTATGGGGCCTAGTATGGCCCAGTATGGCCCAGTATGGCCCAGTATGGCCCCAGTATGGGACTAGTATGGCCCAGTATGGCCCAGTATGGGGCCCATAGGCCCCGTATGGGCCCCATACTGGGCCCAGTATGGGTCTAGTATGGCCCAGTATGGGCCCCCATGATATAATGATGTTATATTAACTTTGAGACTGTGGCTGTCTATGATCTTAATTGCTTTTGCAATGTTATCAATTCAACAAAAGTGAAGTTGTATGACAGCCTATAATTTAAAATTGCAATTAATAGTATGGGCCTAACTGAATAACTGAACTCCATTTTTTAATGCATGTTTAGTTCTGCCAAAGCCTGTTTTCTATTTTTTTAAATAGAAGGAAACCTTTCATTGTCCTATCCTGATTTTATTATATAATATAATATAATATTATATAATATTATATTACCGTGGTCTTTAATCAGCTCAGTAAGGTGTAGACTTGATTTGAAGGTGAGGATGATGAAGATGGAGAGGTAGCTCTGTGGGAGACATTTAAATACACTGTGTTACATTTAAATACACTGTGTTACATTTAAATACACTGTTACATTTAAATACACTGTTACATTTAAATACACTGTGTTACATTTAAATACACTGTGTTACATTTAAATACACTGTGTTACATTTAAATACACTGTTACATTTAAATACACTGTGTTACATTTAAATACACTGTGTTACATTTAAATACACTGTTACATTTAAATACACTGTTACATTTAAATACACTGTTACATTTAAATACACTGTTACATTTAAATACACTGTTACATTTAAATACACTGTGTTACATTTAAATACACTGTGTTACATTTAAATACACTGTGTTACATTTAAATACACTGTTACTGTGTTACATTTAAATACACTGTGTTACATTTAAATACACTGTGTTACATTTAAATACACTGTGTTACATTTAAATACACTGTTACATTTAAATACACTGTGTTACATTTAAATACACTGTGTTACATTTAAATACACTGTTACATTTAAATACACTGTGTTACATTTAAATACGCTGTGTTACATTTAAATACACTGTGTTACATTTAAATACACTGTGTTACATTTAAATACACTGTGTTACATTTAAATACACTGTGTTACATTTAAATACACTCTGTTACATTTAAATACACTGTGTTACATTTAAATACACTGTGTTTTGCCTGTGTTACATTTAAATACACTGCGTTACATTTAAATACACTGCGTTACATTTAAATACACTGCGTTACATTTAAATACTCTGTGTTTTCTGTTTGCTGATAATGATGGTTAATGCTTTTCGGTGGAAACACGTTCATTATTAGTTTTTGTGAGCTTTATTCATAGATGTTGGTCAAACAAGTACATATCCATAATGTGAAAGAGAGAGAGAGAGAGAGAGAGAGAGAGAGAGAGAGAGAGAGAGAGAGAGAGAGAGAGAGAGAGTGTTTGTTCACATTAGTAACCAGTCTTCACATGCCTGTGGTGAGGTAGAACATAAAGACCTTTACACACACACACACACACACACACACACACACACACACACACACACACACACACACACACACACACACACACACACACACACACACACACACAGCCCCATTCAACCTGTAGTTTCCATTGGCCACAGTGGAGCTGTGAAGAACCGTTTCTCCAAAGTGGAGAGAGCTTCAAGGTTATTGGTGCTTCTTAAAGCAGCGTGATGAGAGGGGATGTGACCACATAACATACTGTCCTCACTATCACTGTCCCCACTATCTCTGTCCTCACTATCACTGTCCTCACTGTCCTCACTATCACATCACTATCACTGTCCTCACTATCACTGTCCTCACTATCACTGTCCTCACTGTCCTCACTATCACATCACTATCACTGTCCTCACTATCACTGTCCTCACTGTCCTCACTATCACATCACTATCACTGTCCTCACTATCACTGTCCTCACTATCACTGTCCTCACTGTCCTCACTATCACATCACTATCACTGTCCTCACTATCACTGTCCTCACTATCACTGTCCTCACTATCACATCACTATCACTGTCCTCACTATCACTGTCCTCACTATCACTGTCCCCACTATCACTGTCCTCACTATCACTGTCCTCAATATCACTGTCCCCACTATCACTGTCCTCACTATCACTGTCCTCACTATCACTGTCCTCACTATCACTGTCCTCACTATCACTGTCCTCACTGTCTTCACTATCACTGTCCTCACTATCACTGTCCTCACTATCACTGTCTTCACTATCACTGTCCTCACTATCCCTGTCCTCACTATCACTGTCCTCACTGTCTTCACTATCACTGTCCTCACTATCACTGTCCTCATCATCACTGTCCTCACTATCACTGTCCTCACTATCACTGTCCTCACTATCACTGTCCTCATCATCACTGTCCTCACTATCACTGTCCTCACTATCACTGTCCTCACTGTCTTCACTATCACTGTCCTCATCATCACTGTCCTCACTATCACTGTCCTCACTATCACTGTCCTCACTGTCTTCACTATCACTGTCCTCATCATCACTGTCCTCACTATCACTGTCCTCACTATCACAGCTTGTTGTAAATAGGTGTAAGTAGCTGACATACTGTACCGTGGGCACATTTCAATTAACATTTTTTATATTGTCTTACTTTGATAAGTGCGTATTAAATTCCTAAGGTGATACATTCACCACTATGTACAATTTAATTAATGTACAAATCAATTTAAAGTGATGTAGACCAGACCCCACCAACCATAACATGTAACATTGGAGTGAGATAAAACTGGCAACGTGAAAACTAAATAATTGTCGATATTTCTAAATCCCAACTGAAGAATCACTAACTAATAACATAATATATCATTGATATTTAAAGACAATGTGATGCGTTTATTTGCTATTAATCAGTTAAATTAGTTAACATAGCACTTAAAACTACGAGGCCTCATTGGGAAATGTGGTTTCTCCTGCAGCTGCAGCGCTCCTCTCTGAGGAGGTGAACAAATCCTGAATCGTTTCCACGCAGCCAAATAACATGCGATTCAATCCGTCTTAGCGTGTTGGGACCGCTGGCCTCCTGATGTGTTGCTCGGCGTTCCCCACACGCTGACCGCCAGCCAGAGGAGCGGCCGTAAGATGGATGAGGTCACTGTCTCTGAGGTCGCCGGGTAATTCCACTCGATCGCTTTCCTAATCTCCCAAATCCAGCGAGGAGCGCTGCATTATCGGGATGCAGGACCTCTGTTTGGAAACTCGGCCCTAAACCGCTCCCTGCTGTCTCTGGTGCCGCCCGGCCGCCGGCGAGGCCTGGCCCCCGGCGAGGCCCGGCCCCCGGCGAGGCCCGGCCCCCGGCGAGGCCCGGCCGCCGGCGAGGCCCGGCCGCCGGCGAGGCCCGGCCCCCGGCGAGGCCCGGCCCCCGGCGAGGCCCGGCCGCCGGCGAGGCCCGGCCGCCGGCGAGGCCCGGCCCCCGGCGAGGCCCGGCCGCCGGCGAGGCCCGGCCCCCGGCGAGGCCCGGCCGCCGGCGAGGCCCGGCCCCCGGCGAGGCCCGGCCGCCGGCGAGGCCCGGCCGCCGGCCGCTGGTACCAGAGCACGTTGTCAGGGTTTGGAAATCAAACGGCGCTCCTCATGGCAGTGGACCAATCAGGTAGAGGCTGCATCTTGAGGAATATGTAATATCATATAATGTGAGTTTAAGAAGAGCAGCGGTTGTTTTTTAGGTGCAGATGAAACCAGTGTCTATGGACAATTCCAGTCATTGACAACGGCCTTTTCTGATTGGCCGATAGTGTGGCTGTCCAGTTTTGAGTATTAGTGTGTATTTTACGGTATTTTACAGTAAAACCTTGCTGACCGCTTTTTAAGGAAAAGAAATACGCACAGAAATTCCCCTTTTAAGAGCGGATGAAGTGAACGCCGGCCCGTCTCCGGGATCTGCTGCTGCGGGCTCAACAAGTGGCCTTGTCTGGTGCACATGTGTCTGTGTCACTGTCAGCGTCAGACAGACGGGCACACAGCGGTCCTGTCAGCCGGGCTGTATATGTGACTGTCCCTGCTGTGTGTATTGTTCTCCATGACGACCAGACAGACGGCGTCTGGCCGCTCTGTCTGGGCCGCCACAGTACCGGCCAGTGGTGCGGCGCGGTCCAGATGTGTCACGGCCAGAGGCCTACACAGTGCTGGGGATTGTCCAGAAACACTGGGGGGACGCAGGAAGCCAGACAGTCAGGGCCCCCCAGACGGGCCCCCGGACCCGCCGGAACCAGCGCCAGGACCCTGGGCCGCCGGAACCAGCGCCAGGACCCTGGGCCGCCGGAACCAGCGCCAGGACCCTGGGCTTTGTCCAGTGTTTTGTTTGGCTATCAGAAATGTGTGGATTGTCATTCAAATGGACGCGTAGGGTCAGACTGGAGGAGTGGCAATTGCTATTCTTTGTGTGTGTGTGTGTGTGTGTGTGTGTGTGTGTGTGGGTGTGTGTGTGTGTGTGTGTGTGTGTGTGTGTGTGTGTGTGTGTGCGTGTGCGTGTGCATGTGTGTGTGTGTGGTAATGTGTGTAAGGTGCTAGCTGCTGTATCAGCCCAATATTAGGTAAGGATTTTACAAGCAAGCAAGTGTTGGTCAACAGTTTTATCTCTAATGTCTCTTGGAAAGAATTTAATGAATCGCCTTCTATAGGAAGTGTGTGTGTGTGTGTGTGTGTGAGTGTGTGTGTGAGTGTGTGTGTGTGTGTGTGTGTGTGTGTGTGTGTGTGTGTGTGTGTGTGTGTGTGTGTGTGTGTGTGTGTGTGTGTGTGTGCATTATGGGACTATTCAGAGGCGAAAGCAGTTTTACTGATTGGCCGGGACGGCGAGATGTGAACAAACACAAACCACAGAGATGGGTTCTCGCGTCTCTTATGTCATCGCCATGGCAACGCAGGTTGGGGAGAGAGGGGGGGGGGGGAGGCGAGGATGTTTCAACCCCCCCCCCCCCCTCCCTCCCCCCCCCTCCCCCCACATCTAAAACCTGTGTGTACGTCCGCACACATGTTTGTGTGTGTGTGTGTGTGTGTGTGTTGGGTTTTCAGCTATAGGATGAATGAAAGGATGCAGCAAATGACGCGACGGTAGAGAGAAGAGGGAGGGAGGGAGGGAGGGAGGGAGGGGGGAGAGAGGGAGGGAGGGAGGGAGGGAGGGAGGGAGGGAGGGGGGGGGGGGGGGGGGGGAGAGAGGTGGGCCTCATAAATGTCCCAAGTGCTTTTGCGCTAAGGAGGGATTAGGGAGCCATATCGACCAGCGATGCTGTAAGACGGGGTTAACCCCGCGCTGAACTTGGCTGGACATGTGCTTCTGCTGCCGCAGCCCTTCGCCGCAGTCCCCAGCCTGGCCTCTCCTCTGGCCTCTCCTCTGGCCTCTCCTCCGGCCTCTCCTCAG
>JAOPHQ010002205.1:0-21039 GCA_030340625.1 Merluccius polli
ATTAATTTATAGTATGGTCATCAGTGATGACCAAGGAGGGACTGTTGCGAATAAATAATGACATATGTATCAGCAGGCTATAATATCTGCACACAGCCAGGAGTAGAAATAAATATACAAGTTGTAGTAACTGCACCTCAACACATGATGGCGGCAAACAATATACTGGGGGCGGCGCTTAACGCTAGCCATTGTGCGTCATGGAGGCCACGCCTCCTGCCCAGAGGCATCCGGCGGAAACATCCGGTTAGGATCAGAATCGTTCAGGCAGACCTCCAGAGGGACGCGCGGACGATCTCTCCACGCGCGTGGCATTTACATTTACTTTCCCCACATGCTTGGTAGATTAAGATAACTAAACCTAAACAAATAAAGTGAGTTAAAAGCGATCCTGTTGTCGGCGGCCTCCTTCCCTCGGGACACATTTCCTCACATCTTGCATATTAACGTTGGTTAGCGCAAACACCGTTGCCATTCAACAGCTGTGTGGCTATGTATACTTCCACTTAGTGTCTGCTGACTTTATGCTTAATGTGAAACTCATAACAAGTGTATGTATGCAAAATGTTCAACAATAGATTTAGAATGCGCAATTTTGCAAGTATACAAGGACTCAACAGATAAGATAGGTTAGCTAAATATTGTTGGCTAGCTGTTACGTGACCTGTCTCGAGGTTACTGTCGCGATATACCTGAGGCATAGGGTGTGTTAAATATTTCTGCTCAGTGTCAGATATTTCTCTGCTTACAGTAAAAGTCTCAATATGTGAAGACATAATGTCAGTATTTTACATCAGTATAAACGGCGATTTTTTTTCATTTAATGATAAACGTATCTACATGTATAGGTAGGTTGTGTTTGAGGCTATATCGAGAGGGGGAGGGAGACAACTTTTGTTCGAGGCTATACTCAGTCCGAGGCTACTCCTATTTATCGAGAGGGGGGAGAGGGGGAAGTGGAGGAGAATTGTCGTGAGCTGTTAAGCAGAATAGGCTACTAGTAGTAACCTGAAGAGTCATGTGCATGTTCTAAACAATTTTGATAGTAACATTTTTATTTCTGTCTTTCAAATTACCAAAGTGACTCCTTTCACCCTGGCGAAGAAGGCTGCACTTCCTAAAGAGAAGGTGGAGGAAATCCACAGAAAAGTTACAAAATTTGTGGTGATGGGACTCCATTCCTTTTCGACAGTGGAATCGCCATCTTTCAGGTGAAAATGTGGGCTATGATATCCAAATAGAATTTCCTTGATGCATGTGTAGGCCACACCTCTGTACCATGAAGACATTATGTGTACAAGACTAATATCATATATGTATTTTTTTTTATATAAAAGGGAGATGACCACTGCCCTGAATCCGAAATATCAACCACCATCCAGGGATGACATTTCAAATACCTTAATACCTGCATGGTATAATGTCATCAAGCAGAATGTCATCCAGCAGCTGGCACAGGTCAGCAAAATTGCCATTACATGCGATGGATGGACCAGTGTGGCACAGGACCACTATCTGACAGTGACCGTCCATTACATGCACAAGGGCAGCATCCAGCAGAAAGTGCTAAGCACTGAAGTGGTGTATGAGGCCCAGACAGGGCTAGTGGTGGCAGAGGAAATCAAGAGTATTCTTGAGGACTTCCAGTTGACTGGAAAAGTCATAGCTGCCACAGTGGACAATGCGAGCAATATGGATGTTGCCCTGAGAAACTTACAGTTTTTAAAAGTTGGATGCTTTGCGCATACACTCAACTTGGCAGCACAGAAGGTGTATGGCATCCAAACTGTGACCAGGTGGTGTGCAAAGATCCGCGCAGTGGTGGTGTGGCTGAAGCGCTCCACCATGAGCAAAACTGTCCTGAGAGAGAAGCAGCGACTCCTCAGTAAATAGAATACATATAATTCTAAATACATCTTAGAGAAAGTAATACATTTAAATATTAACAGTTGTTTATTGTAATTCAAATGTCTGTGCTTTAGATTTGCCAGAGCATAATGTTATCCTGGACGTGAGGACTCGCTGGAATTCTCTCTACCTCATGGTGGAGCGGTTTGTGGAGCAGTTCCCTGCAATCCAGGCAGCTTGCCTCGATCAAAGGCTAAGGAGGCCAATGGAGAGGGACAGGTGAGGTGATAGACAAAAGGGTCACTTGTAATAATGACGATTTAACTTTTGTTCATGTTTTCATTAACTTTTTTTCATTATTGTTTATTATCCACAGACTAGAGAGGCTCACAGAGAGTGATTTCGAAAAGGCAGAGGAATTCATGCAATGCATGAAAGTCTTGTACACTTCAACCCTCTGTGTGTCAAGTGACAAGACCCCCACATGCAGCCAAATCTTACCAATCCTCACAAAGCTGGAGGCACATTATTCAGCCGCCGATGAGGACAATCCCTTTGTGGCTGCTATAAAAGAGAAGGTCTGGGGAGATCTTGAAAAAAGATAACAGGTACTATCCATTTGCAGCTAATATCTATGTTCACAAAGAAAGAAGGCAAACTACTCCATTTTTACTCCTAGACACTAAAACATGTTTTCATTACAGGATCAGGACATTCAAAACTTCCTTCAGGAGGCCACATTTATGGACCCTCGCTTTAAAGGCAGGCTGGGAGTTGGTGTTGCAGAAGCTTGGTGGGATAGGCTTGAGAAAGCAGTGATTGACCGTGTCACGGCAGCTCAGGTATTTTACTGCATGTTTGTCAGAGACAGTGTGCCAATTGCTCATCTTTTTTCATATGCACTATGTCCATGCCCATGTTACAGTTTCTGTAACTAAGTATTGCTTTTTTTTGGGCAACCTGTGTCTACAGCTTCCTACAGAGGAGGACCCTGATGGTGATGATGAGGTGGAGGAGGACCAAGCGGACAGACATGTAAGTTCAACCATATACTATCTATCTAGTCTACAATGAATAGTTGTTTTTTGTGCTGTACACAACTTGTTGCTGTGCTAAACTTGTAAACTTGTGTTTTATAGCCAAGAGGATGTCAGCCTTGGAGCAGTTATTTGCGGATGAAGACCGGGAACTTCTCCACACAACTATGAGCACAAGTAGTGCCCTCTCCATCACGGAGCAGGTCCAAAAGGAGATAGAGCTCTACAAAGGCATGCCAGCCATCCCATCGGGACAAGACCCTGTGGCTTGGTGGTGGGGTAAGAGGGATACCTTCCCTAATTTGTCTGCCTTGTCAGAGGTATACTTGTGCGTGCAGGCCTCATCAACCCCCTCTGAGAGGGTTTTCTCCTGTGCTGGACATGCAATTAGTCAGGAAAGATGCCGTATACTGCCAGAGAAGGCCAAAATGCTGATATTCCTGCAGAAGAATTGCTAAAAACTATTATGTTATTTACATGTGCAATACTGCTGTGCAATATTTTGTTCCATATGTGTGTTTTATATTTATATCTATTTTAATATTTAAGGTGTCTCACTGTTCAGGTCACTAGGAAGAGAAAATGGTAGAATCTTTATTAATTTCCAGTATATTGTACAGTTCTATTGTTTGATACAATAATGTTCTATTTGATATTATGTACATTTTTTTTAAATATTGGCTTATTTATATTTATTATCATTGTTCCTTGTATTTATATTGTTAAAGATTTGCTGTAAGTTAATATTTTGTTCAATTTGGCCCTGGAAATAAAAGGGTATTGTTTTTTGACAAAGTGTGGGCTTTTTTTTTTTTTTTTTAAGTACCGGTTCGAGAACCGTTTAGGAACCAGTACCGTTTAAAAAATACAGAGTAGGCACCGGTATCGGATAAAACCCAAACGATACCCAACCCTAAGCCTGAGGCAGTGGATCTGGCTGGTCTGACCCCATTCTACCGCTTGGTCCTGGAATCATGGCAGGTCTTTAAGGTCCACCGGAAACCTGACACCAGGGATGTGGCTGTTTGAGGAGCCATTGTTCGGTAATGCCCTCATAAACACTTGGGTCTTGTCTTCTACCAGCCTGCGGTCCAGCCTGCATGAGGCTGGTTGTGTCAAACTGGGACATCTGATAAAAAACATGTTGGAATGCTTGGGGAGACAACAGGCATCTGATCCTGTACACTATGGGAGAGGTTGGTGGAGGAGGTCTGTGCATCCCTGCCAGGGCCCCTCAGAACATTTGCTGAGGATTGTACTTTGTCTGACCAGTGGGATGATGATTGTGTGTATGTCTCCCTGTGACCGTTTCTCCTGCTTTTGGGAAGTGGCAGGAGGAGGGGAGGTGTTTTCTGTCTTTTAAAACCCCAGAAATGGGGGAGTGTGGGACTGTAGGGAAGAAAGCAGTTTATTACATCTGCCTTAAAGTGTCTCACTTATGCTCTCTGGCAGGAATGGAGATGTGAGGTCAAGGTGGACTGGTTTCTTTGGTCCAGAATCTTCCTTGAAAGGGTGCTGGCGGCCCTTGTACAAACCACCTATTTAGAAACGGACGGGTGACCTCCAGTGGAGGATTGTACATGGGGCTATAGCTACTAACAGGAATCTGGTGCACCTGGATCCTGGTATAGGGGAGGGCTGTCCTAGATTTCAGGGATTATTCAGGGTGTTAGAGGAGTTGTTTCAGGGTTTGGGGGAAGTGTTTTCTTTTGAACTTTTCATTTATGGTCCACGTTACTAAGCCACAAGAAAGTCTGTACATAACATTCTCAATGCGGTATCAGGGGTGGCTAAACTGTCTATATGGAAGACCAGATATAACTGCATCAAGGGTCAGGGGTCAGTAGACCTGGCTCTTATGATGGCTGGACTGTAGGCGCCCCGTCTCAGGGTGGATTTTGCCTACTACAAACTGATGGGCAACATAGACGAGATTGTGCAGACTTGGGTTAATGGAGAAGTGTTGTTTTCTGTCCAGGATGATGTACTATTAATTTTTTAAGTATTCTCTGTTGTAGGTTTGTATACATTTTTTTTGTTATTATTGTTGTTGTTTTTTATTATGATACAAGAGACTTGGGTTAGATATTATGAATGGATGTGGATAAGGGTCATTTTAAATTTAAAAAATCCCCCCCCCCCCTCTCTCTCTCTGTCTCTCTCCCGCTCTCTCTCTCTCCCCCCCCCCTCTCTTTCTCACTCTCTCTCTCTCCCCCCTCTTTCTCACGCTGTCTCTTTCCCTCTCTCTCCTCTTCCCCCCGTCTATCTACAGTATCTCTCTCCCTCTCTATCTCTCTCTCTCTCTCTCTCTCTCACTCTTTCTCTCACCCACCTGCCCGTTCTCCCTCTCTCTCTCCTGTAATAATATGACATTTAACCGATACAGAGAAAAACAGCACAGTTCATCTGCTTTCATGCCTTTTTAGGTAATATAGAGTGGTGGTATCTCTGCCTTAGGGGAGTGCGGTTTCCGCAGTCGGAACGGGTCTTTACTTATCATTGGAGTGTGTGTGTGTGTGTGTGTGGGGGGGGGGGGGGGCATTTGATATAACTCTGGTCGACAAAAGCACCTAAGGCCAGTATCTGGTGCTCGCTCAAGCTCCATGAGCAGAAGATGATTGTGTGGAGGTGATGTTTGTGTCCATAAGCTACCGAGTCGATGTTCTTTTTGTAAAAAAACAACATTGCCTCATTTATCTTGGTTTCTTTTATCAAACACACACACACACTGTTGCTGCTTTCGTCTGCGTGCAAACAAAAACACTTGAGTGGAGCGAGTCTGACTTTGTTTGAGTTTTATCCTTCTACTTTCATCCTTCCCTTTTCGATGGTGTTGCTGTGTATTACGTCACTTTTATTTCAGGATTTTCGATATTTTAATGGTCTCCAAGTTGCCTAACAAAAGCCTACAAATGAAAAAACTGCCTATAAATGCGTTGCGTGGGTCATTTTTTCCAGGCAAATGGCTTTTTCCTGGGCCTTCCGGGTTTTCAAAAAAACTACAAGCACTGAGTTTGGCTCTGTGCCCTGAGTTTGGCTCTGTGATATTCAGTTGCCTTCTTGTTGTTAGCCTGAAGAGCTACACACGATTTTACAATGGCTGCTAGCAATGAATACCAATCTAGGGATCAAATGAGGATTAACTTCAGCCAAGTCATACTGAGTGGAAGGACTGACAGATATTTATTTGAGCCAGAATACACTGAAGAGTAAATCATACATTCTCATTCTCTCCCTCCCTCTCTTCGCGAGTAGACGCTTCGCTCTTCGCTCTCCGCTCTTACTTTCTTACTTTTCTTTTTTTTCCCATTGTAATCTTATCCTTTTGCTACAAAATTTATGGAAAGCGGGTCCTGGATACTTCTAAATCACTGGGAGCTTAATTTATGAAAGTATCTGAAGGCTACCACTATTATTTCAACACTTTTTACTTCGTGAGTGTGGCCTATCAGCAGCATAAGCCTGCACTATACTGACTGGATTTGTGGAGCTCAGCTAAGCTAAGCTAATTAGCAACAAGATGCCTCCCTTTTCCACGGATGACTACTACAAACTTCTCCAGAAGATAGCAGTACTGGAGACAAAGATTCTGCGACTCGAAGTCAACATGGAGGTAAATGGTCAATATGGGAATGAAACCACTCTACCGATGACCCAAATCAGTGGAAAGGAGCAGGCTAACAGACAAATGCTTTGTGCAAAGCCAAGGCATAATTCATGTAAAGATAAATCGCCTCCCTCAGATATGGGAAGACGGTTAACAGGCAGAACCCAGCACCTGGAGACTCGTGATGATACTGAGTGGCCTGCACTGCCGTCACACAGGAGGGTCTCTTCAACCCCAGTACCAAGGAGAAAACAGCTGTGGAATGTGGCTAAAACAAAAAGTAAGAGCAAACCGACCAAAGACACAGGGATTCTACTGGAGAACAGATTTGCTCCACTTTTACAAGACCCTGACTCCCCAAAAGAAAGGTCATCTTCCAGCACCGGAGAAAGGTATGAGGCTAAATCATATACTAAAAGGCTGCAGAAAGAGCTAACCACTGGGCCTCAAACGCTGATAGTGGGTGACGGAGCTGTGAATAAGACAAAACACTTTTTCAGCAAAAACACCAAAGTACTTTGTTTTACCAATGATATGGTGTCCGATATCTCAGAGAAAATTCTGGAAATCACTGCTGAGCATCCGACAGTGAAATCTCTCGTCATTCACACAGGAGCACTTGATGTTGTCAAGCAACAATCAGAGGTATTGAAACGGGATTTTAATGATCTGCTGAACAAAGTTCGATGTCTGAATACTGAGGTGTTTATCAGTGGACCTCTACCAACAGTTTGGTGAGGAGACGAGAGATTCAGCAGGCTGTTGATGCTAAACAGATGGCTCAAAGATACGTGTGCTGCTCAATCAGTGAACTTTATTGACAATTTCAATTTTTTTTGGGAACGCAGACACCTCTTTGAGGCAGATGGATTTTGCCTTAACAAGTCAGGAGTACAGCTGTTAAGCTACAACATTTTTGATTTTTTGCGTCGGTCACCAGCAGCCCCTGCCAAGGACAAGAGGCGAGACAATCCAAAACAACAGATAAGACAGCCTTCTGGACAAAAACTACTACTCACCCTTACCCCAGCACGGGGAGCTTCCCCCGGCCCCAACAACCCAACATGAGGAGTCTCACCCAGCCCCACCAGGAGACTCCCGACTTTCACCCACTGGGACCCCATCTATGGAGCCAGTGTCCTGTCATGATTACAGGATACTGGCTGTAAACCCATCCAGCCTTTCATTCTCTCCACGCAGTCCGGATTCCCCACTCCCCCTTTTTCTGGATTTCCAACTCACACCACGTCCAAATCCACGTCACAGAGCCCCCCCACCTCCTCTGACTCAGATAATCTGTGAGTCAGACTGATACGTGCCGGGTCCAGGCTGCAATACTGATACCAATAATGTTCTCCCCCAGGAAAAGTCAGGGCCCTATGGAGTTCAGATAGCCTTCTCAATCCCTGTGATGACAGGCAACAGAAGAAAGGTTAAACTGGTGAGAAATAAAAAGGGTACATCTGCCAATTTATTAAGTATAGCATGTCAACCTCGAAATATACCAGTGTCTCCTGCTATCTCCACAAGATTAGCTCTACTCAATATCAGATCACTAGTCAACAAATCACTGTTAGTTAATGACGTCATTATGACCTATGATCTAGATTTTTTACTTCTTAGTGAAACATGGCTGACTGAAGGTAGCTGTTGTGCTATTCTCAATGAGGCAGCACCAACACATTTCAGTTTTATGAACAAGTGTCAAACTGGTAAGAAAGGCGGGGGAGTTGCTGCCATCTTTAAATCTGTATTTCAGTGCAAGGAAATTACGTTAGGTGATTTTAGCTCTTTTGAATATCAAATATCATTTTTTTAATCATTTATAGACCTCCAAGATACTCAGGAAAATTCATTGATGAGTTTGCTTAACTGCTGTCAGTTATCTGCATTGATTACAACTTTTTTATCATAACAGGGGATTTTAACATTCACGTAGACAATAACATGGACAGTAATGCCAAAGAACTCTCTGCTCTACTTGACACTTTTGGCCTCTTGCAACATGTGAAAGGGCCCACACACACTCGAGGCCACACTCTGGATCTGGTTATCTCTAAAGGTGTTAACATTTCTTCTGTTGATGTTAAGGACTTGGCTCTTTCTGATCATTTCTGTGTGTTCTTTGACTTACAGATCATTCCAAATGTTCAGTTAACCTCTGTGTCTGTTAAGAGAAGGTACATAAATGAGAATACCAGTGCAAAGTTTATGGAGGCTATAGCTATGTCACCAACTGTGAGTGCAGAGTCCGTTGATGAACTCCTAGATAAATTTAACTGGAAAATCTCAAATGTCATGGATGCTGTTGCACCTATTAAAACTAAGACAACCTTGATCAGAAAGAAAACACCATGGAGGAACACTATGATGGTAAAGGCTTTAAAAACAGAATGCAGGAAAGCAGAGTGTAAGTGGAGAAAAACTAAACTCCAAATTCACCATGACCTCTACAAAATAAGTCTTTGTAATTTTAACTATGAGTTACTCAAGGCTAGACAGCGACACTTTTCTGAAATTATTAATAAGAACATCAACAACACTCGCACTCTATTTGCTATGGTTAATAAGCTGACAAACCCCCCTAAACAGAACTCCTTTCCACAGCAAAATGCAATGAATTTGCTTGCTTTTTCAGTGAAAAAATCCAGTCCATAAGGTTAAATATTAACACAAATCAACAAAACAATATAATAACGCAATCCCTAATGGCCTGGTCAGACTATACGATTTCAGCCCGATTTTGCCCCGAATTTGTCGTGACCGACAAGTTTACAGCGTCGTATCCGATTTCAAATGGTCGGGCACGACATCGAACGCGGAGTGAATCGTATAATGTGACATGCTTCACGACTTGCAATTTGTCGTTCACGACGTTCTAAAACAGCCCGACAAAAAGTCTGGCTTGTCAGAAATTTGACGGGAGTCGTATGACGTTTCCATTGTTGACATCATAGCCTACTGTATGAAAAACTCCTGGGAATTCCACAGCTGGCGCTCGTGCATTAAAGTTCAATTGGACAGACATCCCGTATTCTCCTCTTCGTGATACCCATGAGCGAGTCCACACTCGTTTCTTCTTTTTCTTTTTCTTCTCCGCACAGAAGACAGCAAGTACGACACCAAGCGCGTCTGTATCCATCATTGTATTATTGTGATCGCCCAGCCTTTTGTTGACAGCTGCTGCTATGACAACATGCGACGCGACCGATGCTGTCGGTGTATGTGGCCACTCCCCCGACCAAGACGCGGAGAGGTTTTCATGGTTCTAAAATCGTATAGTGTGACATGGTAGATCGTAAACGACAATCGTGAGCGACAAAAAAATCGTATAGTCTGACCAGGCCATAAGACCTCCCAGGAATAACTCAACTGCGATGTCAGAATTTAATACAGTTGACCAAAAAGCCATAGAGGAAACAGTTCAGCATCTAAAACCATCAACATGCTGTCTTGACACAATGCCATCAGACTTTTTTAAAATTATTGTGAACTCTGTCCAAATAGATTTGCGACAAATACTAAATAGCTCACTTCAATCGGGCACGTTTCCTAAATCCCTAAAAGTAGCTGCCATTAAGCCACTCTTAAAAAAGAGATCGCTGGATGCTTCCATGTTAACCAACTACAGACCTATCTCAAATCTTCCTTTTACAGCCAAGATCATTGAGAAAGTGGTTTTTAATCAACTCAGCAATTTCTTGACTTCCAGTGGCCTCTTTGACAAATTTCAATCAGGCTTCCGACCTCACCACAGTACAGAAACAGCTCTTATTAGAGTGTTAAATGATATTAGGTTAAACACTGACTCAGGCAAGGTGTCAGTTCTGGTCCTGTTGGATCTCAGTGCTGCATTTGACACTGTGGATCACAGTATATTGTTGAACAGGTTGGAAACTTGGGCAGGACTCAGCGGAACCGTCCTAGAATGGTTAAGGTCCTACTTGGAAGAGCGGAGTTATTTTGTGACCATTGGAAGTTATGAATCCAATCGAATGGCTATGACATGTGGAGTTCCTCAGGGGTCAGTTCTTGGACCCCTTCTGTTCAGTCTATATATGCTGCCTTTGGGTCAAGTTCTGCAGAACTCTAATGTAGACTATCACAGTTATGCAGATGACATGCAGATATACATAGCACTGTCCTCAGATGACTACAGTCCTATACAGTCATTGTGTCACTGTTTAGAGCAAGTAACAAATTGGATGAACCAAAATTTCCTTCAATTAAATCAGGACAAAACTGAGGTAATTGTTTTTGCCAATAAAGAGAAGAGGATTGCCGTCAGTAAACATCTCGAAACACTCTCTCTAAAAACTAGGGACCAAGTCAGAAACCTTGGCGTGCTGATAGACTCAGATTTGACCTTCAGCAGTCATATCAAATCCATCACCAAAACAGCCTTCTATCAGCTTAAGAACATATCCAGAGTGGTTACATGCCGCTATTCCGACATGCCGCTACTTAGACATTGACGTCTAGTGGTCGGAGTGGCGGCATTAATATTATTTTCCAAGCGTCCCACTACTGCGACAATTTTTTTTCCCCATTGTCTGAGTAGCGGCACTTTACTTTTTTTCAAACGTCCTGCCATTCCGACATGAGGCCATTAATATTTGTCATTATCATTGTACTTTAAATTAATTAATTAATGTGATTATACCCATATGTTCTGGACTTAGCATACACGCAGCTTATGCATGGGTGTGACAAATACATGGGAAAACAATTTCTAAAAAGAGCCAATCATCCAACTTCGAGGCTGCCCCTAGTTGGTAATATATAGGACTAGCCTATCCATATCAAATCCAAAAGCAACAATCTTCATAACAAAATCAGAGTATCCTTTTCAAAAAATATTATTTCGCCGTTCTTAAATTAGGCTTCCACAGCGCAAAAAAGGTAGGCCTACACCTTGAAACTTTGTTCAATCAACTTAAACTCCGATTAAACTTCATTCAAAGGCAGTCCATAATTCTAATTAAATTGATTTCTAACGAACAAGTCCAAATTTCAGGTCCTAGAGCTTTATTCGTGCTTCTTCTTATATTTTTAAGTAGACTGCTGGCCTGCACGCACAGAGTTTGTTTGATGCATGGAGTTTCAACCTTTTCCCCCTGAGAGCTGAATAAAAATGAGGAGAGCTCCCTGTCTTTTACATAATGTGTAGGCCTAACATTTATTCACATGGCCGGTTCAAAATCACCTAGTTTTTGACTGAAATGTGTGCCGATATCAATTATTGTGAAAAACATTGTTTGGAGTAGAGGTCTGCACTCGCGATGCAAATGGAAGCTCATTGCGGGTGCGGGCGGGATGATAGAGGTAGGCCTACATTTATTCTATATTAATAACTATTATTATTATTCTATTGCACTTTCTATGAAAAGTAGGCCTAATTGTCGTAATAGCGGTACCAAAAAAGATCGGATGCGGGCGGGATGATAGAGGTAGGCCTACATTTATTCTATATTAATAACTATTAATATTATTCTATTGCACTTTCTATGAAAAGTAGGCCTAATTGTCATATTAATAACTATTATTATTATTCTATTGCACTTTCTATGAAAAGTAAGCCTAATTGTCGTAATAGCGGTACCAAATTGTAGTAGGCCTAATTGTCGTAATAGCGGTACCAAATTGTCGTAATAGCGGTACCAAAAAAGATCGGATTAGGGGCATGTCTAAATAGAGGCATGTCGTAATGACGGGATGTCGTAATGGAGGGTTGTCGTAATAACGGGCTGTCGTAATAAAGGGCGGACCCCATCCAGAGTGAAGGGTTTTATGTCTCAAACAGACCAGGAGAAGTTGATTCATGCCTTCATCTCCAGTAGACTCGACTACTGTAACGGTCTTCTGACTGGACTCCCACAAAAAAGCATTAAACAGCTGCAGCTCATTCAGAATGCTGCAGCTCGAGTTTTAACCAGAACAAAAAGATCAGAGCACATTACTCCAGTTCTAAAGTCTTTACACTGGCTCCCAGTCAGCTATAGAATAGATTTTAAAGTTCTGCTACTGGTCTACAAATCACTGAATGGTTTAGGTCCAGAATACATGAGTGACATCTTAGTAGAATACAAACCCAGTAGGGCTCTGAGATCTACTGACTCAGGTCAGATAGTGAAGCCCAGAGTTCAAACTAAACATGGTGAAGCAGCTTTTAGCTGTTATGCTGCACAAAACTGGAACAAACTACCAGCTGAACTGAAATCAGCCCCAACTGTGAACATTTTTAAATCCAGGTTAAAAACACTTCTCTTCTCCTGTGCTTATGATTGAGCTTGTTCAAAGCACTTTAAATTGTAAATTTTAATTGCACTATGTCCTTTTAAATCATGATTTTATGCTGCTCCTATAGTATTTTATTTCTTTCTATTCTTCTGTAGTTGTTTTTATTTATTTATTTAATTTAATTTTTTTGAAATTTCATTTCAATTCTTGTTTTATGTAAAGCGCATTGAGTTGCCATTGTGTATGAAATGCGCTATATAAATAAAGCTGCCTTGCCTTGCCTATACAGCGGAGACGGCAGCAGGCAAATGTGCAACAGCATGTTCAAAGTCCTGCCGTTTAGCGCCTGTCATTCAAGGAATAAAGTATCGCTGCATGGATAAATAGTGTTATGGCTATGATTATAAATGCACTATTACCACTCCTAAACCACTATTTGTATAGTTTACTCGTACACTTTCATTGTCTCATTCAATGCATAAAGCAGACCCTCCAGGATTTCGCAATGTTGTGATTTGCAACTTCAACGCAACATCAGCCAATCCCCGCGAATTCAGGGCGGTGTTGCAATTATAACCAATCACCGCAACTTTCCCGCAAATTTGACCAATCATTGGCATCGTATTGGGGAGGTCGGCGTTGTTACGTTGTCACTTATCCCACCAACGGCTAAGGAAGGTACAGCGAGATACTGCGTCCACGGCCCCGGGAAGCGGTGAGGTCGCAGCAGGGGGGGCGCTGTAAAGCCAGAGGCCGAAGCTGCAGGCCACCTTCGCCCCCGAACCCTTCCAAGCCGACCCAGAGCCGGTCGCGGCTCACCGCCGTGGAGGAAATGCGCCCGACGGGGGCCAAAGCCCACTCGGGCAGGGGTCGCTGACTAGACGATCCTCACGACACCGAGCCGCCGTACCGTAACCCACCAGGTTGAGTCCCCCGGGCAGACTGCGTGGACCCCACCCGTTTACCTCTTAACGGTTTCACGCCCTGTTGAACTCTCTCTTCAAAGTTCTTTTCAACTTTCCCTTATGGTATTTGTCGACTATCGGTCTCGTGCCAGTATTTAGCCTTAGATGGAGTTTACCACCCGCTTTGTCTTAATATTTAACATATTACTCAGCAAAATTGCAGTACTAACTTAATTTTAACATCAGGAAAATCGCAACTTTCGCAACTTTTATCACAACTTTCACTTCCTCTCGCACTGTAATCGCAACAAAAGCCTAAAAAACACTGCAACTTTCATCGCAATTTTTTGGAAAAGCTCACGCAACATCAGGCATTTTAGGCCGCAACAATCACAAAAAAGGCCAGCGAAATCCTGGAGGGACTGATAAAATAGCAATGCTTGTATACATGCAGCACGGAAGTTTGCAAATAAGTTTATGGCGATTTATTAATGCAGTATTGACATTACTAAACTACCATTTTCCGAGTTACTCATGTAGTATTAGTAAAACTGAACAACAGCAGGCTCACGAAGATTAGGGTCTGGCATTTATACTGTGAAGACTAGGATTACAATTTGGCAGCTACAGAAGACGCTACAGACCAGTCCATGATACGATACAAACCCACCGGCTGATGTCGAAGCAGGACCTGGCACAATCTGTTATCAACTGCTACAGACCATGGATATATTATAATAACGTGGACATGATTGAATAAGGTCAGCAAATGTGTTAGGTGGGATCCGGGTGTAACCCGACGAGTCGGGAGTTCAGCTTCTCGTGAAAGATAATAATAATAATTACATCATCCAATGAGGGTTCAGTCCACCATCCCATTGCCAGGTAGGGGGAGAGAAGCTACCCGGATGAGTGGGGTTTTTTTTCTGAGAAGACACAGCGATGGTGTTGCTAGGCAACGTGCCAGGGCAAAGGAGTGGAGTGATACCCCCAACAACAATTTTTTTTTTTAGTTATCTTGTTGATACTTGATACTAAAAAATTCTGTCTTGGTCTATACAGCGGTCTCTCTCCTCCCCCCCCCCCCCCCCCCCCGAGGAGTGAAGGTCAGTCGTTTATAATACGTGTGTGAATGTCACATGGATGTCCGCAGACGGCTCTGTGCTTCCCCGGGACCGTGTGGCCATCCCGTTTATTGCAGGGTTGGAGATTAACATTGTGGATTTAGCATCTGTCACCGCCACCATCCCTCTCTTTTTAGAGGGTCACAAAACGCAATACCTACATTGAAAATTGCCTTGTGTGTGCAATGCACACATACATGCACATCACATGTGTGATGTGTGCGCACACGCACACACATAAACACACACACATGCATACATACTCACATGCATACACACATGTACCGTCAAGGGTGGTGACAAGGTTAATTATATGCACATGTTTGCCCCGGCGTAAATAAACCATGCACCGATGCAATTGGAGTGATTTATGGAGATAATATATTGAATAATTTACCAGCCAATGAGCCATCATCGTTACAGTTAAGCAATATATATTCATAAGCCTTTCTTAGTTACACATGGCTAAATTAAAGGCACCTCATGTTGACCCTTAAGTGTAGCATTTATGTATGTGTGAGGGACCGCCGCGGTCACCCCCAAGCGGGGATGAGGCAGGCCAGAGAGGCAGAGGCAAAAAGTCGAGGGTGGCACAGAGATAGGCAAACGTGGTATTTATTTGTACAGTGCAGCTCCCCAAAATCCCAAACAAAAACTGATCAAAAGAAAATAAAGGTATATAAAAATATATACATGCATGAACACTAGCTACTTTACCTTTTACACAATGGCAACCAAAGGAAAGCATAGCATAGCAACTGCACCCTGGAGTTTCAGTAGGAAGCCTCACAACAAGCATTACCTACCCCTCACTCTACCAAACATAGAATGAGGGCCATGTTAAATAGCCCAACCTGGCTTCAACCCAAGTTGGACCCATGATTGACAGGTGGTCCATACTATTACCCAGGGGTTCCCTAAACCAAGGTGGCTATACAACATATATTAGCACCATTCATACATGTTCAAAAATGACTGAAAACACACTCACAATTCCCCATCACCAACACAATACCATATTAACAACACCCCCGTTAAAATACACATTCATACATGAAATACCCAACACCAAACACCCCTGTACACAATGACAGTGTTCCCCGCTCAAACAGCCGTTCAAAAACCCTGCTCCCCCAGTGGCGCGGTTTCGCTTAGGAGACAGTTCAGCTGATGGGCGTGTGGTGCGTGAGTAGAGTGTATCATATGCATTTACGGAGGGGAATGAAAGTGAATATTGCTGAGGTGCTGAGGCATAAAGTGGGTACCTGCACTAATATGCCGTGGATGTTGTGGGTGAGTATGTAGCAACCGGGAGAAATGTTTATGAATGTGGAAAGTGAAAGTAACATGTTTTAGTGACCGCGATATACACGCGAGTTTTGCCACGCGTTCAATGGCGGCTCACAGACACCAAACATTGGCGTCTCCCTTCCCAGTGCCCACAAGCATTTCCCCACACATTACCCAATATACATTGTCCGTAGCCCTTGGCCATTCCAGCGAGAATATCAGTGCGTGCGTGTGTGAAAAGAGTCTCTTGTCTCGCTCTCTCTCTCTCGCGGCTACAATGCAATGTCGGGAGTACATGAAACAAGCGCGGCTCATACAGAGTCCATAAGCGCGGTGAGAGGGGGAGAATTCACCTTCTCACAGTATGATATAATTTAGATGTATTAATTAAAAACTTTTGTGTAAAGTAGATTGTGTTATTTACAGGTTCTAAACAAAAGATGGCAGGAAAGTTGTTTGTTAGGTATTCATACGAAGCATTTAAATTGTCCAGTCAGTGTCATTATCCTAAAGAAAAATCATTCGCCTTGTTACGGTAACAATATGGCTCATTAGATCCGTGTGTTTTGCGTGGGGTTGGGGGAGGGTAATTATGTTGCAAAAGTCTTATACTTGCAGGCTATGTAGGCAACGCCATCTAGACTCTGCCTTGTGGGCTGGTCCGGCGTAGCCTAGTCCTAACTAGACCTTGGTACTCATTTCATTCATATTCAAAGGTCTAGCACAGTGTTGCCAACTATTTCCAATGGAAAGTAGCTAAAGCCTGCTCCAAAAGTTGCTAAATATCGCTAGATGACGTCATACGCTAATTTGCATATTAGTGACGTCATACGCTAATTTGCATATTAGTGACGTCATCACGTTGTGTAGATCTATAAAACATTCACTTCCATGTAACGATAGGCGCTGTTTCTACATAGGCCAGTCTTTACTTTTATAATCGTGGTAAAGCCTGTCCGCTGCAGGCAGCACAGCAGGTCAATGAGGCAAGCAGAGTCGTATGAGAAGGAGGATGATTATTGATGTTTTATCAACAATGAAACGGCGCACACATTTAAGCCTATCACTGAAACAGGAGCTGCGCGATCGCTGTCTGATTTATTTACTTTCATTTTTTTTTAGATTAGATTAGATTAGATTCAACTTTATTGTCATTACACAAGTATAAATACAGGATAACGAAATGCAGTTTAGTGTCTAATCAGAAGTGCAAAGAGCAGCAAGTGCAATAAATAAATACGTACAGTATGTGCAAAATACGTATATACAGTATGTGCAATATATAGGAGAGATATAGAATATAAACAGTATTAACAGTACTATGTGCAATATACAGGTGAGCAGTATAAAAATTATAAACAGTATAAACAGTATGAATGTATGAGCATAAAACTGTATAGTGCAGTATAAGGAGGTATTTTGCGTCATATATCAGGTCAGTGAAGGCGTCAATAATTTAATACAGAACGGAAAATGGCAGGGGATAGACAGGATTATCTGACAGATCTGTAATGCTCGCTTGTAGTTTTTTGAAGCTAGCTATTATTTTGTCCGAGCTCAACTAGGCTACTGCGTGTAGTGTTCGAGCAGCCAGAATCCAGACCGCTGTCTCGCAATCACTTCCACTACACTGAGCAGAGCTTGCAGTCGGGAGAGACAGTGCGAGGGAGGAGGGGCGATGGGCGATTACATACACAGCCGAGCTCATTCTGAGAATAGTAAAATAGTAGAATAGTGCATCCATCAGTCTCCAAAACTCTCCAAGAGCGCCAGAAAAGTAGCTAGATTTGTCGCTAGTTGCTATTTTTTTTTAAAGTCGCTGGGGGGGTCTGAAATCTCGCTAAATATAGCGACAAAGTCGCTAAGTTGGCAACACTGGTCTAGCAATGCTGTAGAGACAAACGATGTCTCACTTGAAGGCGGGTGCTGTTGAAGTTTAAAAACCTATTGGCTCTGCCCAGTGCCACTCTGGATCTGCCTTAACCAATCGCTAACGTTTGGTCGTGACGTATTTCATGCGCCAGAAACCACGTTGCGCGCAGTATACAAACGGCAGATGCAGTGAGCATTAGCATTAGCCTGGTTCCGCCCGCCTCCGTACTTACGCTCAATAACTGAAATTCGCGCACGACCTCTACGTCACTGTTCTCAGGCCGCGCCTCCTGTTCGCTGATTGGACCGCAGATTTTGGGGAAAAGAAATCGTTCTAACATAGTAGCATCGCCAGACCTAGTACTGAAGTGAAATGAAATTTGAGCGGAAGTACGTAGGTGGGCGGAGCCAGGCTAGGTCCGGCGGGCGCAAGCACTGAAATCTCACCGATGCACCCGTCAGCGCGGGCCCCGTCCACATTCCTCTGTATATAAGGCCGTGCCAAGCGGCATTCATTCCTTTCCTTTCTTTCAGCGATGAAAGACTATCAGCTTCAAGTGAGCAGCCAAGTTCTCCCCCTCAGCGGCCAGCGTGCTCTTCCTGTCTCGCAGTAAAGACCGATGACCAGCACACGCTGTGCTCCCTTGTCACAAGAGGAGGGACACGCTCTGCTTGCCGTTCTCTCTCGTGTCCAGCTGTCGGAGGCACTGGAGGTTGCCTGTTAGTTCAGAGGTCTGTACAGCATGCCCACAGCCCTCCTCGGAAAGAATGAGATCTGCATAAAATTGAACTACTCTACTGACCGCACACAAAAACGTGTTCATTGATATTAAAGGAACTATATGTAGGATTGCGACCTCTCTGGCCAAAACTGTTATTGCAACCACGTTGTAAATACTGTACAGCGTGGTACTCCCTCCCCCTCCCCCCCCCCCAGAGTAGCGGTTGCCAGATTCCCCGTTCCCGGATTACTCAACACAACACTGCGTCTACTAGAAGGAGCAACCATGACAAGTGTTTTACATACTGTTCTTTGCTTTTATTTAGGCAAAGCACATAGAATTGCCTCTGTGTATGAAGTGTGCTATACAAATACACTTGCCTTGCATAGATCCCTGATAATATTGACCATCTCTGCATATTGACTGCATCACCGTCACCGGGGCTTCATAGTAATGTGTCCGAGGAGAGCAGCCCTCTCGGACACACACACATGCTGTTACCGCTGTTTTATTAGCATCCACACTCCCACACCGTCACCGGGGCTTCATAGTAATGTGTCCGAATAGAGCAGCCCCCAACGGACACACACGCCAGCTCTGACCGCTGTTTTATTATCATCCGCACTCCCACACCGTCACCGGGGCTTCATAGTAATGTGTCCGAATAGAGCAGCCCTGTCGGACACACACGCCAGCTCTGACCGCTGTTTTATTATCATCCACACTGCAGTCGGTGTGCAGTAAATGGCACCCTCAATGGTGTGAAATCCTTACATACAGTCATTGAGCAAACGATACTGACTTCGTGAAAACGCCCATGAGGCAACGACGCAATGATTCGCTTCAAACATGTTTTTCTAGCAAAAACCGAATAATGGCGATAAGCCAAATATAATTCTAAAGATATACTGCAATAGTTCACTCCAGTGGAAACATGGACCATTTTCATTACCCAACTAAAATATATTTGGTAGGCTAATAGTGCAATGTAAACATGTTCACGAATGCATTTAGTAACGTCAGACATTTCTGACCCGAAACATTTGTAGCTGCAGCCTTCCTTATACAGTAAATGGCTGCAGCTCAGCCTATCTGGCAACCCGGATGGCGACACAGTACTGACTTCGCGATTGGAAGCTAGGCAGAAGGTGGCGCAACAGACCAAAACACAAAATGAAAACAAAACAGTTTTCCTGGTACAGAAATATTGCGTTTGAAATTAAATATTCTGGCTGGACTACTATTATGTCTGACATAAATACTTGAAATTAACATGATTCCTCAATGTCTATTGACATATTAGGGTCATTTTATGATTACTTTGAGTACATTTCTTACATATAGCTCCTTTAACTCTTTACTGTAAGAACGTGTATTGTAATGTACAACCAAACCCCAACAGCACTTGTAGCCTACATTGATTTGTATTGTAGATGCATCCCTCTGTTTAAACACATGCTATTGCAGGCCGGCCGATATGGTTACCTGGTAACCTACCTGCTAATTAATTAAATAGGAGAATGAAAAAGGGGGTTTGGTTCTCCTTTAAAGCAGAATAATAGATTCTCCAGGATGATTAAGGAAATGCACAAAGTAATGAGTGAATATATGTAGTTTAATTAAAGGTAGTACTATCATACTTTTCCTATGGCTGTTGATTGAGTCTAATTAGTGGGAATCATTTGTGATACTTGCTTAATTGGTTGTAAAGGTGTGGTGTTTGTTAGACAC
The DNA here is from genome assembly GCA_030340625.1 of Merluccius polli. Classification (NCBI taxonomy): domain Eukaryota; kingdom Metazoa; phylum Chordata; class Actinopteri; order Gadiformes; family Merlucciidae; genus Merluccius; species Merluccius polli. The sequence goes on from JAOPHQ010002205.1 coordinate 20,377, forward strand.
CTTAAAACCATAAGTCAAAGTGACAACAAGAGTTACCAAGAAAGACATTTATGGAGGGTCAGTGTGGATTAGTTGCTGTTTAATGCGACCCAGGTCCCCGTACTTTCTACTGTCTTCACCACCATTCAGAAAACAGGATTTTCTTTTGAAAAGAAAAAGAGTGATATTTGACATTTCTTTCCTTTTTTCACTCATCAAAAGAAATCCAGTTTTTCGAGCACAGAGGTGAAGACAGTAGGAGGAAGGTCCGTGTATCTTTTGGTCATTTGATTTTCCTTTTAGAAACGGGTATTAAGAAACAAAAAACGAGTGGTTTATTTTCGTTTTAAAATACAAATATTTAAATTGAAATACAAGGCATTTTTCTATTTCATGGTCAAAAAGGGATGAGCAAAATTTAAAAAATGGTTTGATTTTCTTTTTTTTCATTTCGTATAACAAAAAATAAAATCACTAGAAAACAGAAATGAAAAAAGGCAGTTTTTTTCATATTCTGAGACCAGATGTGGTCATTTACAAGACAAGAGCGCCAATGATCTGTGAATGGTGCTGTGGTCCGAAAGAAGAAAAAAAGTATGGTGCCGTGTAGTAATCGACCACATGGCCATGAAGTAGTATGTAGTTTTCTCGGATTGACATATTCCAGCCCGATCAGAGCTCAAA
>JAOPHQ010002206.1:0-12500 GCA_030340625.1 Merluccius polli
GGGTGGTGCCGGGGACGGAGGGGGGTCCCGGTGCGGGGACCGAGGGAGGTCCCGGCCCAGGACCGGACCGGACAGGGCGGTCCCTCCTGCCTGGCTGCACAGAGACAGGGTCAGGGACACAAGAGGGCCGCGTCCAGACCCTGAGGGGACGGTGTAAGCGGAGGTGTCGGCCATCTTGTGCTGACTCCTACATGTTGGCAAGGATGAACAGAACTAAAGCTGAAAGGGAGAAAGGGATCTGTTCAGATCCAGTCCACATTCTGACTCGAGTTGTCCTTGATCAGATGAAGAAATATCATGTTTACTTCTTTCTGGTACTTCAGTGATGTTGTATTCTTTACAGAATGCGTATTGAACACATTGAGAGTACACACACACACACACACGCACACACACACACACACACACACACACAGTATTGTGCAGCTCCAGGTTGGCGCTACATGAATTGATTGTATTCTCCACAAGTGGTTGAAGCTGAATGATATTGATGATACACTTACCGCCGCAAGAGGAGACAACTCCAAACAGAAAGACAACGAAAAGAAAGAGAGCGAAACAAGGAAGGAAGTGGGCACACTCGTTCACTCGTTCACTTGTCACTCGCCACTTGACAGCGGCTCTCAGACAGCAGTGCAGCACGCCGTGCTTTGGGAGGACGCCGCCGGCGCTACAGCGAGCTTTAGGAGCACTTGTTCTTGCAAAGATATTGCAAGAACAATATTGTCATATTATCCAAGTGAGTTGTGTGTGCTTTGAAAGGGTGTGTGTGTGAATATATACGTGTGTGTGCGTGTGTGTGTGTGTGTGTTTGAGTATAAGCCCCCATCATATGTCTACAGATGTGTATGTGTGTGTGTGTGTGTGTGTGTGTGTGTGTGTGTGTGTGTGTGTGTGTGTGTGTGTGTGTGTGTGTGTATGTGTGTGTGTGTGTGTGTGTGTGTATGTGTGTATGCTCCTCGTCTCTTTTCTATTTGGTCTTGAGTCTCCAGAGCTGGACCGGACCGGTTTCTCGGTGTCTAATTGGACCGGCTGATGGACCGGCTGACAGCCAGCCAATAAAAGCCCTCCTGACAACGGATGGTCTGGTCTGTCACTTGACTTGAATGAGACGCAGCTGCCACCACACTGACAAGTGTGTGTGTGTGTGTGTGTGTTGTGTGTGTGTGTGTGTGTGTGTGTGTGTGTGTGTGTGTGTGTGTGTGTGTGTGTGTGTGTGTGTGTGTGTGTGTGTGTGTGTGCAAACACTTCACATCATCTTGAAAGTGCATGTGCACATTTTTGTACAGAAAGATTTTAAACATGTTGATACACTCAGACATTCACAAATAGTTACATTAATATTCGACTTTGATGAATAAAAATGATTGAAAAGATGACAGGGTTAGGGTTTCATATTAGGGTTAGGGTTAGGGTTTCATATTAGGGTTAGGGTTTTTCAGAAAGGAAGGTCGCAGTGACTCAGGACCAAGACCGATGTATTCGGCTTCCTCATAAATAATCAGAGACATCGGTTCTGAGTTTTCAAGACCTTCAGAAAAAAAGTTATTGAAGAAAAACGAACTACCACTCACCCTGTCATATTAGGTTTAAGGTTTCATATTAGGGTTAGGGTTTTTCAGAAAGGAAGGTCGCAGTGACTCAGGACCAAGACCGATGTATTCGGCTTCCTCATAAATAATCAGAGACATCGGTTCTGAGTTTTAAAGACCTTCAGAAAAAAAGTTATTGAAGAAAAACGAACTACCACTCACCCTGTCATATTAGGTTTAAGGTTTCATATTAGGGTTAGGGTTTTTCAGAAAGGAAGGTCGCAGTGACTCAGGACCAAGACCGATGTATTCGGCTTCCTCATAAATAATCAGAGACATCGGTTCTGAGTTTTCAAGACCTTCAGAAAAAAAGTTATTGAAGAAAAACGAACTACCACTCACCCTGTCATATTAGGTTTAAGGTTTCATATTAGGGTTAGGGTTTCATATTAGGGTTAGGGTTTCATATTAGGGTTAGGGTTTCATATTAGGGCTAGGGTTTCATATTAATTGTACTTGTACTTGTTATAGTAATTGATTACTGGCATGGATATAACTGACTTGTTATTACCAAGACAGTGAACTGGACTGTAGTGAGACGGTGTTGACCTCCTGGCCCAAAGGGTCGAAGGTCAAATCCTGAGTCAGTTAGTCTCATGCATAAAACTACTGACTTATTTGATTAAGTTAGATAGCGTAGCGGCTAGTGTGTTTGACTCCCGGCACAAAGGTTGTTGGATCAATCCCTGATGGCTTCAAAAGTCAATGTGGATTAATCTTATTTAGATTATCGTCAAGTGTACTTAAAATGTTGTGCACTTAAAAAGGTGACTAAAAGCCAACCTTCCACAATACAAGACACTTTGAATCAGCATATATTTTATGAATTATAATGTAGTCCCCAAGCAATGTTTAAATGTCCACCAATCAGCTCCTCCCAGCAGGTTGATGTCACAATGCTGCCTGCAGATTTTGAACCTCACACCTGCTGCTACAGATGAATAATCAAGGACCTCTTGTGTGTTTGAGTCTACTGCCACCTGATGGACAATCGACAATGTCCCTCGTTAATGAGTAAACACACACACACACACACGCGCACGCGCGCGCGCGCGACTGGGTTGATATAGGGAAATATCGTTGGAAAGGTAAAAATGCCCTCTTCGTTTGGTGGGGGGGGGGGCTGAGATTGAATTTGGGGAGGCTGAAGCCCCCCCAAAAACGGCCTAAAACCGCCACTGGCCGGGACAACGAGATATAAGAAGAGGGCTCTTGGGGACGCCAGTGATTATTTCTACGTCACCTGAATTGTAATGTTAGATACAAGTGTGACCTTGTGGCGCAGGGGAGAGAATTGCATGAGATCTGCACAGGAGACCCGGGTTCAAGTCCCAGTGAGGGAGTGTCATCTTATTTCTACATGAATTGAAATGTCAAATACAAGTGCGACTTCCTATTACATCACAGTGGGTGTCCAGGTGGCGCAACGCAGAGCGCTGCAGGTTATCAGATCTGTAGTCCAGGGTTTGAGTCCCGGCAAGGGACATCTATGTGGTTTCTTCTTGTGTATTGTGATGTCAAATACAAGTGCGATTTTATAACCAGCAATTTATGTATTTTATAACCATGAAATGTCCTTGTTGGTTGTGCTTTCTTCAGGCGCCTCCACAGCGCCACGCACGGATACTGTCAGTACAACACGCTATGTTACGTTGAAATGCAACGTAATCCAGTGTTCACGAAAATGTACGCTTTTGGCGTCTGGGTTGTTTTAAGTACACTTGACTATAATCTAAATAGGATTAATCCACGTTGACTTCTGAAGCCATCAGGGATTGAACCAATGACCTTTGTGCTGGGCGTCAAACACACTAGCCGCTACGCTATCTAACTTATTCAGATAAGTCAGTAGTTTTATGCATGAGATGAGAGTAACTGACTCAGGGTTTGACCTTTGAACCTTTGGGCCAGGAGGTCAACACCGTCTCACTACAGTCCAGTTCACTGTCTTGTTAGTTAGTCTAAGTCAGTTATATCCATGACAGGAATCAATTACTGTGTGTGTGTGTGTGTGTGTGTTGTGCCTTTACTATAAATAATAAAAGTATAACTCAGCAAGATATCATAGTGGTGACACTTTATTCTAAATCCATTGAACACAACCCAGAAGTGAACTTGTATCTGTCGGTTTACACCATTAGGGGTTACAGTGGAATTACTGTTATTTTCTATTTCATACACATTATGTCAGTTGACAGTCATGTGATCTCAGGTGTGAACATCCCAAACCTAAAATGAAACATTATCATGAGTTTATGAAGATAGAGATAGAAAGTTCTGCTCATTAGATGGTTTTCAGAAACAGTAAAATAAAGACTTTGTATCTTATAAACGTCAAACAAATTGCATTAAATGAACAAACAATATTTCTAATAAATCCACTATAGTTATCCACTGTATGCACATCATCTGAAGGATCAAACGTATCGTTAAAGATTGCTATTTATACAAAATCTAATATTGATAAAGATTAATATATTTATAATTTAGAGAGTGCTGTAGTAATAACTACATTTAAATGAGGATCGACAGGATGTTATATTTTACATAAATTATAAACATTTTGCCACATGGCCTTAGTGGAACATTCCTAAAGAAATAAAGTGGTTATATCACACATGTAGCCGATCTATTTAAAGAAGAATTAGAAAACCAATGATCTGCTGATCTCTACCAATCAATACTCGGTAGTCTCGTTCATCCTTCACCATCGTCCATCATTACAAAAAGGTAAACATAAAATGAAGAAAATAAAGAAAAGAAAAGCAAAAGGATTGGAAATACAAAAGATAAATATCCTATTTCTTTTCTTCCAGCAGTTATTGAATTTAACAATTGTTGAATTTAACGACAACAAGACAATTTCTTAGCCGATTATTCGGGTAAGAGGAGACTCCTGAAAGAAAGTCCCTTAATAAAGTCCACCTGAACACAGTACTCATACTACAGTACTGGTATCACAGTACTCATACTACAGTACTGGTATCACAGTACTGGTATCACAGTACTCATACTACAGTACTGGTATCACAGTACTGGTATCACAGTACTCGTACTACAGTACTGGTATCACAGTACTGGTATCACAGTACTCGTACTACAGTACTGGTATCACAGTACTGGTATCACAGTACTCATACTACAGTACTTGTATCACAGTACTGGTATCACAGTACTCGTACTACAGTACTTGTATCACAGTACTGGTATCACAGTACTCGTACTACAGTACTGGTATTACAGTACTCATACTACAGTACTTGTATCACAGTACTGGTATCACAGTACTCGTACTACAGTACTGGTATTACAGTACTCATACTACAGTACTTGTATCACAGTACTGGTATTACAGTACTCATACTACAGTACTCATACTACAGTACTTGTATCACAGTACTCGTACTACAATACATACAGTCGTGTTTTATGATGGCCGCACGTCTCACATCTCGTACGATGAAGACGCGTCATGTGACCACATGATCGCGGGGTAGCGCTACATGCATGCGCGCGGCGTGTTGCGGCGTGAACAACACAACACGCCACTCGACCGGCCATCGGAGCTGACAGAGGCCTGCAGGGATCTCAATGGAAATACTTGGGACGCTATCTAGGACGCTATCTAGGACACTATCTAGGACGCTAGCTAGGAGGCTAGCTAGGACGCTAGCTAGGACGCTAGCTAGGAGGCCAGCTAGGATGCTAGCTAGGATGCTAGCCCTGTGGGCCGGGTTCACTTCACACTCCGGCTTCACAGTGGACAGTTCACTTGTTATGCTCCTGTGTGTTCGGCGCTACCGGACCGCATGGGAGCAGCAGATCAGCGGACCGTTTGGCCGATCGCTGCGCAGCTTCAAAAAGGTGCAAACGGGTTTTGTACAATGACCCGCAAAACATGGGAAGTTGAGTGCTGAATTAAATAAGATTCAATTAATATCGTAAATACACGCGGAAGGACAAACTGTACACGTGAATGTAAGTAAAGGGCACTCATCTGCACTCATAGCACTCGTTTGAAGAAGTCAGGTGGTTCAGTCGTTCAGATTTGGGACATTTGATGTTCTCTTTTCAAGGAGAGGGTGGAGCTTAATATCCGCCCAGGATGATGAACTCTTAACTCCTCCCTAGCGTAGCGGCGGTGAGGCTGCGGCGGTGAGGCTGCGCTGGGCGGCGGTGAGGCTGCGCTGCTAAGGCCTGTGGGGCTGGCCGGCGTCGTCGGCCAGGTTGAGGATGTAGTCCGCCATGTCGTGCTCGGTGGGCGCGTCCGACATTACCCAGGATTCATTGGCGGCGGTGACCTTGGATACGACATATGGGGCAGTTCCTGCTCTGGCCGCTCCTAGGGGGACATTCAAGATGGGGATGGGGTTCATTCATTCATTCATTCATTCATTCATTCATCACACCCCCAAAATGATCTTTGTATTTCCATTTGTGTTTGTGTTTTACTTTACTTGTATTTTCTCTAATGTGATTTGTTTTAATAATTATATTTTCAAATTGCTATAATTGAAAAGTGTGTAAGTGTGTGTGTGTGTGTGTGTGTGTCTGAGTTCACTGCAAGTCGCTTTGGATAAAAGCATCTGCTAAATAACGGCATAGTAAACAGTAGTACATAGTAGTGTGTGTGTGTGTGTGTGTGTGTGTGTGTGTGTGTGTGTGTGTGTGTGTGTGTGTGTATCCGTCCTACCATTGGTCGATGCACTTCTGACAGAAGCTGTGCGCACACGGCAGGATGAGGTCAGACTTGCCATCCATGCAGATACAACACTCCTCCTCATCCGTCAGCTGCTTCACTCTGGAGGAGGAGGAGGAGGAGGAGGAGGAGGAGGAGGAGGAGGAGGAGGAGGAGGAGGAGGAGGAGGAGGGATCAGTACATTGCATGGTAATCTGGGATCCAGTGGTCCTACTATGTTATAGCAGAACTACTGATAAAAAAAAAGGTAAACATAAAATGAATTTAAAGAAAAGAAAAGCAAAAGGATTGGAAATACAAAAGATAAATATCCTATTTCTTTTCTTCCAGCAGATATTGAATTTAACAATTGTTGAATTTAACGACAACAAACCAAGACAATTCCTTAGCGATAGATAGATGAAGGGAGATGAAGTGATTCCTGCTTGTTTTACGCATTTCCTCCTTACAGGAAAATACCGGCCTGGGTGATAAAACCATCGTAACCGTCTAAATTGGTTTTAACGAAGTCCTTATTATCCTTTAATCACTTGTGGAACATCAAGCTGTGTATGAACAACCACCAGACTACCGCTGAACAAACGCCTCAGTCAACAGACGGCTCCAGGAAGTAACTGTTCTCCTCTCCCTCGCTACATGGGCAGAGCCGGATCACCACACGCGTGTATAAAATCACGTGTGTAACACGCGGACCTACCGGCCCATCCACATGCTGGCCTGGCAGGAGTCCGTGGAGGACAGCTGTGCAGACGGGCCCTCGATGGGACCGTCGGGGCCCAGGACCTGCGCCGCCTGGCTGGTGACGTCCCGGTACAGCTGGGTGAACTGGTACAGGTTCATGATGCGCGTCGCCTCCACCGCGCCCGTCTCCTTGTTGATCTGGGAGGAGGAGGAGGAGCAGGAGGAGGAGGAGGAGGAGGAGGAGGAGGAGGAAAGCACACGGCTCAAACAAACAACAAACACCAACATCTCCAGGTCTTAGGTCCGCGGCGGCCTCACCTTCGTGCACACGACGCGTACGGCCACCTTCCAGAGGGCGCTGGCGTCGGAGCCGGGCTGCACCTCGAACAGCAGGTGCTTCTGCTGCCCTGCGGCCAGCTTAGCCGTCCTGAGGGGACAGACCAATAGCACGTTGCTCCAATCAGAGATGTTCACAAGTCTTTTTTTGCAAGTCCAAGTCAAGTCTGAAGTCTTTGGTCACGAGTCCAAGTCAAGTCTCAAGTCTCTAAAAAATAAAAGTCATATGTCTCTTCTGGTTGTAATGAGCCGTCTGTCATCTGCTGCTATCCGGTCCAATACTGCACAGCTATATCTAAGAAATTCAAAGCATTTACTGTATTATTACCGCTCCTTTATCTCTTGTTGGTGCCGTCTTGTTTGAAGTTTTTATAACCAAATTTAATTACAAATGGTACAGCTGCAGGTGTGCCGCCGGTCGCCGTGGTCGTCTTCCGAGGTACTAAGTGCGTGAGGCCGCGAGGCGCGCGCCCCCAATGCGTAATATGGTTACCATGGTTACCATGAAAAAAAAGGAGGGAATCACATTAAGCTCGTCGGACGTTTCAGAGTTTCCTCAATATTAATACGCCAAAAAAAGAAAACATAATGATTGTTCACGAGTCCCAAAACACGAGTCCAAGTCAAGTCTGAAGTCTCTGTGTGTGCGACATAAGTGCGACTCGAGTCCGAGTCGCAAACTCGAGTCCCCATCTCTGTCTCCAATGCATCTCTGTGACTCCTGATGTATGTTTTGGTGGTGTTTTTAAAGTGTGTATAAATGTGTAAGAGTGCCTTGTGTTGAGATTTCCTCACACGTCATTGAGTTCAGACACCCTGGCCAGGAACTCCTCGTAGGTGAGGTAACCGCTGTCCCTCACCAGCCCGGCGTGCTTCACCAGCTTCTCGGGCAGACGGCTGGCCTGGCCCGAGAGCTGCTGGCCCATCCCGGCGGACGCTCGCAAACACGCAGGGAGGAAACCTCATTCAGAGCGGAGGAACCTGTAGAGGAACGACCCCGTCGTTCAACATCAGCAACACTTCTACGACTTTATAATTCAACAGTAGTCACAGCGTTAGTCAGTGCCCAGACACCTGTAGTACAACCACACACATTGTACTTGTTACACAAACCGCATCGTTTCTTATTGTTGTAATTGGCTTCAGTCACACCGATCCTCTCTATTGACCACCACTGTACAGCATCCTCATATATACATCATGTATGCATCATATATACATCATATATACATATATACATCATATATACATCTTATATGCATCATATATACATATATACATCATATATACATCATATATACATATATACATCATGTATGCATCATACACACATCATATATACATATATACATCATGTATGCATCATACATACATCATATATACATATATACATCATATATACATCATACATACATCATATATACATATATATGTATCATACATACATCATACATACATCATATATACATATACATCATATATGCATATACATCATGTATACATATATATGTATCATACATACATCATACATACATCATATACACATATATACATCATGTATGCATATATACATCATACATACATCATATACACATATATACATCATGTATACATCATATATACATCATACATACATCATATATACATCATATACACATATATATGTATCATACATACATCATATATACATATATATGTATCATACATACATCATGTGGTGGTGAACATCCTAAACTGTCATCCATGTTAAAGTATTAAACCATTATGAAGCTGAAATGAAACTAGATGCTGAGGCCCAGTAATCACACCATATAACACCTAATGACCGCCTCTATGGACATCATGGCTGTACAGTGACAACATTATTAATAATTATTATAATAACAACAACAATGTGTTTAGCTTGTGGTCCTCGTTGTTGTTGTTGTTGTTGTTGTTGCTGCTCTCATAAACCGGCCCAACATGAAGAGACATCATCTTACCCAGCGCTGCTCATCATCATCATCATCACCGATACTGTAGTATTGTGTTGTTGTGTTTTTGTATTGTTGTGTTGTTGTATTGTTGTATTATTATATTAGTGTATTATTGATCATATTTCTGCCCTCAGACGTGTTCCGTGTTGACAGCGAGGAGCTGTCGCTGTGTGATGACGTTTCAACTGCCCAATTTATCTGTATTTAATATCTAGAGCTAAACTATTGAAATCAACGAATTAAAAGTTGACGTTAAAGAATAATTTGGTATAATATATAATATAAATTGTAATTTCTTAACACGATCATACTAATGCTCTTCATTCGCAGTATCTCCTTTTGTGTAATATATTCAAATGACCGCCAGGGGGCAGCATTGTACACAATGTACACCAACATCCGGGTATGTAGGCCTGTTATACTGTATATATACTGTATATATACTGTATATATACTGTATATATATATATATATATATATATATATATATATATATATATATATATATATATATATATATATATATATATATATATATCCAAGCCTAACCCACCTGTCTCGGTGGAATCTGCACTACTGTATTTTTTCAAAATCTTTTTTCATAAAACAAAGCAAAACAAATATTGATGCTATTGAAATTCTTGATATTCTGGTCAGACACCATATTATATTCAGACTCGAAATTAACAACTAATATTACCACTAAAGAGACAAAATAAATGTGTTTTTGCTCTTTATTATAAAGCACATATATTTATTTATTTTTCTTATATTTTATTTTAAAACATCTATTTCTTTAGTAAGTAGGCATGTAATAAGCGGGCTAATGGCTGTACATTATCCCTTCTATACAGTTGTCTCACTAGTCCAGGCGCTGAGAGGGCCAGAGTGGTGCAGCATCAGGACCAACTCGGACCCTCCGGGCCCCCGGCTCCCCAGCCCTGACTGCAGAGCCTCATCAGTCCAGAGTAATGATCCAGAACCAAGACGGAGGAGAGACCTAATGGCAATGAATGATCTACAACCATAATGGACCCATGATCATTTTGCCCTTGATTTTCCACACACACACACACACACACACACACAGCATCGAAAGTGACTGTTGGAAGATGGACAGGTAAACTCCAGGCCACCAGTCGACCAATCAACTGCTTCCAGCAAGTTGGGCACTCCCACATTGTGATGTCACTAATGGACAGACTCTGAAATGGCATCATCAACATAATATAATACCTGGTGGTTTCATGCTATCATTTTATTAGAAATTTAACAAAGCAAGGTCAAAAAGCACAGTGACATAACTGAGCTATTTTTGAGGCAAAGAGTACGAAGAAAACAAAACGAATGGTTTATTTTGTAGTACACAATATCAGCATTTCATAGGAAAATTACATAACAGGTATACGCTACATTTCTCATACCGATTAAATCGATAGAAAATCGACACAAAACTAAATGTGATATGTGACAATCCAAGAAAATAGGGATTGTTTGGTATTCCAAAGATTACTGTCCACCGCAGTCGTCCATAAATGAACCGAAATGAACCAAAATGAACCAAAATGAACCAAAATGAACCGGAATGAACCAAAATGAACCGAAATGAACCGAAATGAACCGAAATTAACCGAAATTAACCGAAATGAACCGAAATTAACCGAAATTAACCGAAAATTAACCAAAATTAACCAAAATTAACCTAAATGAACCAAAATTAACCGAAATGAACCACAATTAACCTAAATGAACCTAAATGATATTTAAGTATTCCCAAAATGTCATTCCACAAACGTTAACTAAGAGATTTTATTGTGTGATTGGCGGTGCGGTCCACAAGCTGATAGTCCTCAGGATGATCCACTCCTTCTGACTGGCGGTGACCACTATTCGTACGCACTGGATCTCAAAGCCGATCTTGTGGTGAACGTCGTGAACCTCGATCCCGCCGTTCCTGAACTCCCCCAGCGTGATGTAGGAGGTGCATTGTCTCCCTTGTTTGGACGCCACTAGCCTCTGTCCCACCTCCAGGGCGCCGTGGCGGAGGACGTCGCTCCGCCGGTCGTCAGAACCGGTGGCGATTTTGATTTTGCTTATTTTGGTGGACTTGTTGAAAACGATGACGAAGAAATCCCCGGTGAAGGGGGGCTTCCCCCAGAAGTACTCGTCCGCGACGTTGCTGTAGGCCTTGGCGGCGTCGTAGTTCTCGAACACGTTGATGTTGGTGTAGACGCTGGCGGGGGGGTTGTCCGGGATGTCCACCGAGTCCTCCTCGAAGTCGTCGTCCTTCAGCTTGTTCTCGGCGCCGCTGTACGACGAGTAGTAGCCCATGTGCTGGAACAGCGAGGGCTTGAAGCGGATCACGTCCTTCTGGGCCAGGAGGCCCCTGAAGTGGATCAGGAGCCAGTCGCACGGCATCTCCTGGTAGAACATGAGCAGGAAGTGGGCCAGGCGCGGCAGGTCTCTGGAGTGGTACAGCTTCCCTATGTAGCCCAGCTTGGAGAACTCCAGCATCACCCAGTAGGACCCGTCCCTGGAAGTGATCACCTTCTTCAGGGACGTCAGGAAGTTCCTGGAGCAGCGCACGTCGTCCTCCAGCATCATGTAGAAGTCGGAGAGGTTGGTGCAGAAGTTGAGGAGGAAGGCGTAGTCCACGTTCTGCTTGGAGCGGAACCGGACCCGGTCCTCCGGGTCGTTGTAGTTCCTCTTCAGGCCGTCGAGAGACGGGTAAAACTCCTCCGGCGCCTGGATGACCAGCAGGCGTCCGGCGATGATGTGGTGGCCGAACCTCCTGGTGAGCTCCTGCACCAGGTTCTCACACCACACCAGGTCGAAGTCGGCCAGGTGGACCACCACCACGATCTCCTTCAGCTCCTCGTAGCTGGACTGGTCGAAGATGGACTTGATGGTCTCCACCAGGTAGTTCCCTTTCTTCCTCTTGACGGACGACAAGCCGATGGTGAGGAACTCTGTGGAGAAAACACATCAAATATATAAAAACCAAGAAACCAACCTTGGACTTATCTTGAAGATCCCGTTATAAACTCACGCTTCAATCGGAAAAGAAACAAGATTTTAGAAATTAAACATTTTGGTGGAGTCTGGGACAAATTATTGAGATATATAAATGATGCAAGAGACGAGAGGCGAAGTTGTGTTTTTATTTATTGTGCTCAATATTTTTTATACTATTTATTTATTTTTATTTTATTTTAT
>JAOPHQ010002206.1:17500-20000 GCA_030340625.1 Merluccius polli
TTCTTCCCTCTGGATCCTGGGGGGGTTTCTCCTGGTCCTTCAGAGGGCGCAGGACTTGACCTCTGGAGTCAGCAGCGTGTCAGAGGAGGAGCATCATGGTCTGGTCTGGTCTGGTCTGGTCTGGTCTCCCCCGTCAGTCACCTCCATGTCCAGGCCGCCTCCTCAGAGGCTTCTGCAACCTAGAAGATAAAACCAAATATATTTGAAGCGTACCGTTTTAGTTTAGCGTTCTCCTAATCAAGTCGTGTGTTTTTTGTTTGTTTTTTGTTTATCACAAATGGGAGAATCCATCCAGATCTGTGATGGATCGATCCATTGGGAGGGAGGGAGGGAGGGAGGGAGGGAGGGAGCAGAGAGGGATTATTTTTGGTAGTTTTGTTTCAGATCTTGCGCGGCGTGAGGTTCATCGAGTAACAACCCAACCGATTAAAGTCGTGTTGAGGACCAACGGCTGAAAGATAAGAAATAATTATAATCCTGAATCACAGAGACGTCAGCAGCACTCTAACAGTTATTCTCCTCTTCTTCTGGGGAGGAGACGGACTCACAGCAGGGGAGCCATGACACACGCGCCACCAGGCACCGACTCACACACTGACTCACATCCCCACTCACACCCCCACTCACACACCGACTCACACACTGACTCACATCCCCACTCACACACCACTCACACACCCACTCACACACCCACTCACACACCAACTCACACCCCCACTCACACACCGACTCACATCCCCACTCACACACTGACTCACACACCCACTCACATCCCCACTCACACACCCACTCACACACCGACTCACATCCCCACTCACATCCCCACTCACACACCGACTCACACCGACTCACAGCCTCACTCACACACCGACTCACATCCCCACTCACACACCGACTCACACCCCCACTCACACACCCACTCACATCCCCACTCACACACCGACTCACACCCCCACTCACACCCCCACTCACACACCCCCACTCACACACCCACTCACACACCCCCACTCACATCCCCACTCACACACCGACTCACACCCCCACTCACATCCCCACTCACACACCAACTCACATCCCCACTCACACCCCTACTCACACCCCCACTCACACACCGACTCACACCCCCACTCACATCCCCACTCACACCCCTACTCACACACCCACTCACACACTGACTCACATCCCCACTCACACACCACTCACACACCCACTCACACACCCACTCACATCCTCACTCACACACCGACTCACACACCAACTCACACCGACTCACATCCCCACTCACACCCCTACTCACATCCCCACTCACATCCCCACTCACACACCAACTCACACACCCACTCACACACCCACTCACACACCCACTCACATCCCCACTCACATCCCCACATTACGCAACACGCCTTCTCCATTTGTATTACAGTAATATATTCAATTCAATGCAGCAGACGACTTTCTCCAAATATTCGCTTGGATATCTTCTGTAAAAAATAACTAAACTTAAATCTGGCATCAAGCCAAACGACCGCGACCCCCCCAAGTGTCTTTATTCTTTCTGTAAAGCTTTTGGTGCCGTATAAATCCAAAGTATTATCATCATGATAAGGATAATTATTGATTATCAAGTCAAGTCAACTTTATTGTCAATTTTCATGGATGTACTGTACAGGACATACACAAAAACCGAAATGCCGTTTCCCTCTATCCCTTCCTAAAAACATCTATAGACACGTACAAATATAAATATTAAAAATAGATATAAAATAAGAATACAAATTTAAAAGAGAATATATACAAGTTTTAAAAAGAAAGTTATGTATGAATGTATAAACAGTATGCACAGTATAAACAGACCGAACTATCAGTGCAAAATTATTATTATTATTATTATTATAAGACTAGTAGAGGAGTCATAAAGCACAGCGTCCTACCGATGCCTTGCCTACTGGTCAGGCTGTGGATGTTGGGGAGTTTGAAGCCAGAGCCTTTTGACTGGGAGTCAAACAATCACCTAACCCCGCTGACCCAACCGCCGTGTTGCGCTCCCCGCAGGAAGTCACTGCCGCAATCACACTGCTATTGTATTACTGTGAATAATGAGCAGCAGCGCTGGTGCTGTGGTGCTGATGGTCTGCCAGCGCTTCATATTATTATTATTATACACCTTTCTAGAAGCTATGGGCTTTATATTATTATTATTATACACCTTTCTAGAAGCTATGGGCGATATATTATTATTATTATTATACACCTTTCTAGAAGCTATGGGTTATATATTATTAATATACACCTTTCTAGAAGCTATGGGTTATATATTATTATTATTATTATACACCTTTCTAGAAGCTATGGGTTATATATTATTATTATTATACACCTTTCTAGAAGCTATGGGCTTTATATTATTATTATACACCTTTCTAGAAGCTATGGGCTTTATATTATTATTATTATACACCTTTCTAGAAGCTATGGGCTTTATATTATTATTATACACCTT
>JAOPHQ010002207.1:0-27010 GCA_030340625.1 Merluccius polli
ACCTACCTACCTAACTACCACTACTATACACTACCTACCTACCATACACCCACCTCCACACAACACCTCTCCTCCTACTACCTACCTACGCCTACCTACCTACCTTACTACCTACCTACCAACATACCCACCTGTACTCACACACCTACCTACCTACCCTCCTTACCTACCTACCTTACTACCTACCTACCAACATACCCACCAGTACTCACACACCTACCTACCTACCTCCCTCCCTCCCTACCTACCAACCTACCCTCTTTACCTACCTCCCTACCTACCAACATACCCACCTGTACTCACATACCTACCTAACTACCTACCTACACACCTACCTACCTACCTCCCTCCCTACACACCTACCTACCTACCTCCCCTCTTTACCTAACTAGCTACCTACCTACCCCGCTCCCTCCCTCCCTCCCTATCCTCCTCCCTACCTACCTCCTTACCTACCTACCTACCTACCCTCCTTACTACCTACCTACCAACATACCCACCTGTACTCACACACCTACCTACCTCCCTACCCTCCTTACCTAACTACCTACATACACACCTACCAACCTCCCTACCCTCCTTACCTACCAACCTCCCTACCCTCCTTACCTACCTACCTCCCTACACACCTACCTACCTCCCTCCCTACCCTCCTTACCTACCTCCCTCCCTCCCTCCTACCTACCTACAGACCTACCTACCTACCTACCTACCCTCTTTACCTAACTACCTACTTACCTATCTCCCTCACTAACCTCCCTACCTACCTACCTCCCCTCTTTACCTAACTAGTTACCTACCTACCTACCTACCTACCTACCCCGCTACCTACCTCCCTTCCTATCTCCCTCCCTCCCTCCCTCCCTCCCTCCCTACCTACCCTCTTACCTTACCGATCCTACCTCCCCACCCAGGGTAGTTGGGTGGGGTAGGGTGTGTGTGTGTGTACGCACATGCACTCACACACGCACACAAACACACGGTTTTATGGTTTGCAAATTGAACGGCGACATTGCAGTCGTTCTCCACAATGACACCGCTGAACACGTTGGGCAGCACACCTTCAGTACACCAGGACGGCGGCGGCGGCGGCGGCCGGTCACCTGACGTCACCGCGTGACGCCGCAGTCACCTTGGGACGCGCCTGGAGAGGAGCCAGAGCCTCGCCACCGGTTTGTCTACATGAGACCGCCGCCGAGCTTCCCCTTAACAGGATTGTCACGCCGGCCCCGTATGGACCGACCCGTATGGCTTTCTGTAGGGCCGACGCCGGCGCTGATTAGTCCGTCAAAAGGCCAAGCAGGGCCTTAACGCAGTAACTTGTTTCATGAAGAGCGGTAACGTAGTAACGTAGTAACGTCCGGCGGACTCAGTGGCTCCCTTTGCGTTCGCCCTCATTGGAGTGCGAGCGCCGTATTGAGTGTCGAGTGTGAAAGCCATATGACACCATGAAAAATGCAGTTCCCCTGAAGGGCACTAAATCTAAATATGTATCAATCTGGGTTATCTAGGAACAACGAGAGTGCAACACAAGCACACACACACACAAGTACGTACGCGTGCACACACACACACACACACACACACACACACACACGTGAATGTACACTTCGTTGTACATGCAGACATAAAAAAAACACACACATTCGCTGCTCAATAAATCAGACGCATTTTTTTTACATGCCGTGAATATAATTCTACAGATGGGAATGAACCATTTGCCATCATCCATCAAACGACGTCTGATGGATGTGATAAACCATCAGACATACAGACAGATGCTTTTATTTTTGCTTTCTATAATGTTAGTTTTGTATCTGAAAGACCAAAACCAAAAATAATGGCCTACTCGAGATGCGAGTTGCACTATGTAACATTTGTATTATTATTATTATTATTATTATTTGTAGTAGTAGCATCAGTACAAGTAGTATTAGGGTTGTATAATAAAAAATACTCTTGCAGATCTTTTTAAGGACAGCTAAAAGTGAGTTATAATATTACAGGGTTAACAAAACAAACAGCACTGCCACATCGTCTCGTTTCCTTGGCATTTGATCCATCTTACCTATCTTGAAATAAGATTGGTGCAATGCCCACGGACCAGCTTTACGACGCTTTGGTCAAGGCTCAATGGTGTGGAGAATTAATCTAAAATACATGCTGGCGTTTTGGTGTGTGTGTGTGTGTGTTGGGGGGGGGGGGGGGGCACCACCCAGAAGAAACACAAATTGACATACAAACACACACGGCCTCAGTAAGCCTTTCACCGCTAAAGGTGCAGCATTCGCTGACGACTTGGTCATTACTCTGCGAGTCACGAGGACAGAGAATAACAATGGGATTAACAAATATCGGATTGCACAGAACGAACAGAGGAAAAAAATACAAACAATAAAACTACTTCACATGCAGAAAAATGCGCAAACAAGCTATGTTTGTGCACACCCACGCGCTTATCTCCACCAATGCCTTAAGGCTTGCATAAAATGCACCCGCATATGGAAACTGGATGACGTGAATTCAAAGACGTGCAGAAATGTAGATGAACATGGACATATATAATGAATTATTCATACATTGCACACCCATAAGTGCATCCCTACTTATATAAATATTTGTCACATTAGATCGGGAAATCAATGAAGCGTTAAGGGTCGATGCTTAAGAGGGGACGGGTAGGAGGCTTAAATGGTGCAATATTTTATGGGCAGGTTTGCACAGATTAACCTATCAGTGTAATTCCATCAAATCACTTGAACCAATATTATGTGCTATAATTACAAAACATGACAATAAACCCCTTCAGTGAATAAGCCTGAATAAAAATGGAAATTTTCCAAATGTCAATTTCTAGTGCAGCATGTGAAAAAAAGGGACACAAGGGGATTCACTTTCACTTCACATCTAGCACAACCGGCTGTGTGTACGAAAGTCAAAAGTGGAGACCGTGCAAATAACGCAGCAACAACAAAAAAAAAAGAGGTCACAGACATGACATTTTGTGTGTCAGACTGTACTTATTTTTCCAAAACTATTAGTTATAATTGCACACAATGCAACTCCTCGCAGGCTGAACAGCACGGTGTTCAATGAGCCCATCCATGGTGATAGCTAACACCGCAGCTAATGCCCTGCAAGCCTGCGGGTCGGTGCTGTCCGGCGCTGGGATGCTGCTGCTGCTGCTGCGTCTCCAACCGCCGCTGCTGCAGCACGAGTCCCCCCTGCCCCATACCCCATACCTGCCTACAGCAATATATACATTACGCTCCACGGCCTGGACCCTGGAAGCACAATGTACATTACATGGTTTTCCCAGATGCAATTAAAGACCGCTAGAGCATGGGAGGCGGCTTCGTCAGCGCTCTGGTCATGAGGCAGAATATTCATAATGCGATTTCCCAGCTCCCCCCTTTGCAGCACATGCAGACTTTGACAGAGAGAGATGAGCTTCAAGTCGGGTCTAGTGTGTCTCCAGGATTGGACTCGAGACAAAGACCTTGAGGTACGAGATGTATGGGATTTATTAGATTTGTTTTATTTGATTTGATTTGCGTTGGTAAAACATAAACTTCACTGCACACTCGATGTATTATCAAAATGAAATGACATGGATCAATATTGTATTTTCTCTAAAGGGGGGGGGGGGGGGGGTGAGTCACAGCATCTCTTTCATTACACTGACGGCCAATCATTTAGCCGTATTCAATATGTAACGTAAACCGTGTTACAATACGTCACTCTGTGGAGAGGGAAGTGAGGTGAAAATACTCATCAAAACAAACTACCCAAGCTAGCAAACAAACAGACGGCCCGATACGGCGGCGAAAAACAGAATACAATCGGATAAAAAAAACATCCGATAAGCAGATGACAGACAGGATGAAGTGTGAGAGTCCCATGGCTCCTTCAAGCCCTCGAGATTCAGAGGAGAGGAGGAGATGTGAGATGCACAGCGCTGCTTTGTGGCGGCCGTACCGCCAGGATATTGCCTCTATTTCGGCACATGACAGAGTTATAGGAATCAGAAGGCCAACATATACAGTATCTGATTGAAATCCCTTTAAAAAGGCAGAAGAGCCGTTTGAAGACCAAAGCCAATTAGACATGATACGCAGAAGGAGGTCGAGATTTACATTTTCCTCCATCAAGTGACATGGATTTATGTCACCCAGCCTTGAGATCTAAAGGGAAATATAGAGATACCAAAGCATGCAAATTATTCCCTCAACTCAACTGCATGTATAATGCTGAATCTATATTCAATTTAAATATTGTCTCTTTGCGCTGCGTCCGCTCGCTCGGCTATGCAAGCAGATTGTTGCTTGTTTCACTGACTTGCAGATTCGAGTTTTGTTTGCGGACAACTTTACGTCGGCCAAGATGTATTAACAATATTCACACAGTCAATATGAATACAAGTGCTCTGCTTACACAGCAAGGGAAACATAGATGGGATCCTAAAAACATAATTATGAAGCCTGAGGCATAGAGACACACATCTGGAAACACTGGACTTATGTTTTTTAATTTCCAGATAGGCTGGAGAGCAAATGGGTCAGGGAAATATTAGAAATGGGGAAAAAAACAATTAAAGTGTTGACGACATTTTGTTTTAAGTTTAAATGCAACCCTGCGTCTATGATACAAGCGCAGGACAAAGACAATAACAGTCAAAGACGATCCTCTTTGATGAAAAGATTTCAATAAAAACCGGCAGTAGTGGCGGCGGCAACACGACGATTGAGCGGCGAACATAAAGCTCATTGTGCGCCCCGCTCGTAAACGGAGGGGCATTTCTGCAACGTACTCCATGCACTTTAGGAGCAGGACTATCTCCCTCAGTGCTCCAAGACGAAGCCAGCGGGTCTCGCGTCGAGCTGCAGGTCCCAGGAGGTTGGTTCAGCCGAAGCAGCTGAGAAGGATCCCATCACTCAGTATTCAATGCACAGCCGAGAGCCCACTGCATCACTTTATGATCCAGCCTCCTCCCCTCGCCTCGCCGGGCCGGGCGGACGCTGGCACAGTGCAACAGCATCATCTAAATCCAGGATGGTTAGGTTTTGTATTGTGATAACACGTGTAGTTAATCATTCCTGTGTGCTTTTAACCTTTTATGTGGATATATAGGTATGCCGTTGGTCCGCCGGACAAATGGTACAGCTGGTATATGCTGCAATACTGTGTGTTGCAACACAGCATAGCAGCACTAGCGCTACACAGCAGATACATAAGGCAGCTTTGCTTTTCTTCCTTTCCCTTTTACGAATTTGCATAAGCAGACATGGGTGGTAATCTGAGACGCTGAACAATCTCAATGAAAGCCACAATAATGGAGCCCATCCAAGAAGATCTGTGGCTGTTGTCAACGGTGATAGAAACAGGGCTGTAGAAACTAAAGCAGCTCCTCAACCTTTCTGTAACTGTAGCCCGGTATGCAAATGTGATTATTTTCCTGCGATGAAATTTTTATTTCCTTTTTGGCCGTCATTATATGCCTGCCTCATACTGCAACTGTAGGACCATTATTAAGAATACATAGTGAAAAAAAATGTTTTATTAATAGACAGTAACGGTCACAGTTCTCAAACAGTTGTAACAGCAACACGCGTATAATTATTGTGCCAACTAATCAAACAAATCTATTAATCTATCAAAGTCTGTTTCTTTGCCACTGTTATCTTGGTTATGTGTAACGCGTCTATCCACCACAACGAAGAGCGTTAATTGCATTCCCTGATCTCTGATCCATATAAAGTCGTGAACAAATATGGATGTTGAGACGTGATCACGTTTATCAAACACAAACTGCATAGCAACAGGCATTTGATGGGCTGTGAAATACCTTTATTCAGAAATATGTGTTTTGGGCGACTAAGGGCGGCGCCCAATGCAAACGTACTTAATTTGGGCCATTATAGTTGGAGTTAATGACACCCAGTTGCACATTGTGCTGTTAAATGTAATTAGAGACAATACAAATAGACTGCAAAAATGATAATATTATTATTTTGGCTTCATCTCTAAATCTCTGCGGCCCGGTAACACACATGAGTAAAAAAGTTGTTTTAAGGAACAAGTACTTTTCATGTTCCTTTAAACTATACTTCTACTCTTTACTATTTAGTATATTTTTGAGCCAGTAATCTACTTTTTACTTTGCTATTTATACCTTCATTACAACTAGTCTGCTCTAAATGCGGGGACCTTTGTGCGTTCGAGCTACAAAGTCGAAAAACCACGGATGCTCGTTCTACTTTGTGTTGCGCTCTCTGCATACGAGCATCATGAACGTATTTGCGAATATGTTGTCCATTTAATTTTATGGGTTTAACCAACTACTGTATTGGTATGCTGATTGGTCTGAAAGAATACTAGGTTGAAAATCAAAAATGTGTCAAAAATGTGTTTTAAATTCGTACAATGAATCTTAAACATTTAAATGATATATTCTTTCCCACCGTTTACGATGTGGGCGGCCATGTTGCCATGACAACAAAAGACATTGAGGCTTGACCTGGGGGTTGAGAAATCGGACCCGAGTTTGCGACTAGGTACTCCGAGTTTGACGCGCCGTTTTATTTTATTTTTCCAATTTCCGACCTCCGAGTTATAGTCAAACGCAGCATAAGGACCACCTGTCTCACCACCTGTCTCACCAGCATTTGACCTGACGCGATGATGATGATGATGATGATGATGATGATGATGATGATGATGATGATGATGGAGCAAAACCCAGAAGCTTCCAGCAACAATCCATGGCCACATCTGGCCGGACAATTCTGCTTTTTTTAAGCAACGTCATTTAATTTGTCTTCTCTGAGACAGACAGGGCAATGGAGAAAGAGACGGGTAGGTGAGGAAGAGATGTAGAGAGAGACGGGTAGGTGAGGAAGAGATGTAGAGAGAGACGGGTAGGTGAGGAAGAGATGTAGAGAGAGACGGGTAGGTGAGGAAGAGATGGAGAGAGAGACGGGTAGGTGAGGAAGAGATGGAGAGAGAGACGGGTAGGTGAGGAAGAGATGGAGAGAGAGACGGGTAGGTGAGGAAGAGATGGAGAGAGAGACGGGTAGGTGAGGAAGAGATGGAGAGAGAGACGGGTAGGTGAGGAAGAGATGGAGAGAGAGACGGGTAGGTGAGGAAGAGATGGAGAGAGAGCGGGAGATTGTTAATAACTCAATTGGCTATCCTTATTTGTTTGATTGACCTGCTCTACTTCATTTCTTCATTAAAAAAAAAAATCTACTTTTGCACTGGCCCTAAAACACCCTAAAAAATATTAAAATGGAAAGTAACTTGGACTTTGATTAATTTATTAACCAGGCACTTTTTTACTTCTACGTGAGGTAAAGTAAAAGTTTCTCAAATGGTAATTTTCACTTCACTGTTATTTTTTATGGGAGTAATTGTACTTTTTAAATAGTACAGATTTTCAGTACGCTACCCACCACTGCCAATGTTTCTTTATAGGATATGTCATTACAGGAGATGTCATTACATATTTTGATGTGTAAGGTTTTTTGCGTATATAGCTGATGTTTTGATTCATCCTGCACTGCGGAGGAGAGGGAATGATTTGTTTGCCTGTGATACCTTTCATTTTTATGATTGAATGTCTGTCTAATAGTGTCTAACAATCCTATTACTTGTGATGCGGGACTATTTTCTGAACAAATCAGACAAAGTGATATATTATCATACTTAGGCTTCAATACAACAACAAAAAAACTAAAGCAGGAACACGGCTTCATGTCCAAACCACGAACGTTCAGCATCTCAGTACCAGCGTCTTTCTGCGGACGGTACAAACAAAAGGAGGCGCGCAGGAGTGCAAGACTTGCAATTAAAGGCACAGAGGAGCGAACAGCCAGTCGAGGCCGATAAAGAGCCCCTTCGCCACAGTTTTCAAGCTGTAATTAGGTGCAATTGCGATTCCTGTGTGACTTGCGAGCTGGTCTCATACCTTTCCAATGAGTCCTGTGGGGTTCACCATCTGCTTTTGCCGCTCAGCACTTTCACACCACACCCAGCAGTAACCGGTCCAACTCATTGCTGCATGCCCATATATGGGCAACAGTTCAACCTTCCTGCCCACCTCGGCTAACGTTGCCGCCGGACAGATCCCAGATCCCCAAAAATTCAATTCTCGGCATCATTGCCAGTGATGCCGCGTAAAAGTAGTGCAGTAGCACCGGATGAAAACGTGTCTGTTCTAATATTATACAATACACATAATATACACATCTATATACAGCACACTATAACCGTATCCGACAACAGATCACATGCGTGAGGCTACATCACAGCTTGCGGTTTCAACTCGATTCACTTTCATCTTTTCAAAAATGCAACGGCGAGTGTACAGAGACGGTATGGTTTGGTTATTGTCTCCTTTTCTTTCATTTCTCTCCACCTGGTCCGTCTGACCGCTGCCTTTGCCTTTCTGACCGGTCTTTTTCCTTGTTCCTCTAATCTATCATCAAAGACTTGTGTGTCTCTGAGGGCCAATCACTGCTGGTCAGCCGGTGATCCCGGACGACCACAGGGCCTCATTAGAGTACAGTGTCTCCCAAAAGGAATCATCTCCCCCAAGGAAACCATTAACCCCGCTCAGGATCAATAATGTCCATACACACCGCTCTCTGCTGCTATTTTGGGACAATAGTCCACATTTCCCATGAAAATGTGTGAGAAATAGGAGAGGAGTTATGAGGCCAGCGTATTTCTGACGGGAAAATGTCGTTAGCGATATCAAAATATGCAGTTTAACCAAATTGTAATGACACCATAATATAAGATGAGGTAAATAATGTCTTAATCGATTGTGTATATTACAAAACGGCGTCTCATCTTGAGGAAACATTTGCTTCAGCTACATAAGCACTGAAACCTTATTCTGCATACGTGATTGTAGACAGAGGTTTAATTGGCTGCTTATTAATATAAGATGTTTAATATCGTCATCGTCATCATAAAAAAAAAATATGCCTATCTACTGTCATCATTTTGTTTCCTGCCAACTCGAGAGAACAATTACCCGCCCAGACGCCTGGGTCAAGTCTCCCCCAAAACAACACGAGTGTGTCTCCGAAGACCAGGCTAGTTGCTGAGTAAATGCTTTGGCAAATTGTCTATTCTCGTCTCCTTCCTGGTTCCTCCTCCCCCTGGTGATGTCTCTCATGCAGAGAATTGGAATTTCAAATTTTCACTTTTGATGACATTTGTGCTGAGGGCTCTGACATAACGTTCGCTCAGTTGAATCAAAATGCAAATGAGGGACTATGTCATGTCTGATTAAATAAAATGCAAATGTCAATTAAAACGTTTCGTTCACTTCAAATTTGTCTGACTGTTTCATGTTGCCACTTTAAATGAAAACACTAAACACAAGGCTTTCTTGGTGCAAGAAGAAGACAAAAGAATAAAGTGCAACTCATCACATATACGAAACAAACAATCATAAAACACCTCATCAAGACGTACGCTGTTTATTGTAATGTGGCCACTGACACCGTTTGAAAGCTCGGTTCGAAAGCACCAGTGTTCCCAATGCTGCAGATAGAAACTGATAACACTGTCTATTAGTATTTAATAATTATTGTCATTATTTAATTAGAATTCACAGTTGGCTACTGTAAAATCTGCATCTCTCGCTCCATCTCTCTCTATAGGCTATGCTGTTGTGTTCATGTTTCAGCTGCTGCTACGTCAAAGTGAGGCATAAAGTATTGACATTGCGTAATCAGAAGGATGATGAATGCTGCACATTGTGAGGTGAAGAAGAAGAAGAGGTTCACCTCTGTGTGTCTAACCAGGTGTGGAGGAAACCAGAAGACGCTGAGCTGAAGAAGTGAAGACAGAGCAACATTAAGGCCGGAGCCTTGATCTTTTAGTCACAAATTACTACAGCAGCGTAGCGGAGAGTAGATAACCATTACAAAGAAAGCGGAGTGATTATGTTTGACAACTGTTTAGAGATAGCACTTCTGGCTTCACGAGGTTATTTTAGGTCGTGTGGCAACAAGATTTTTTTTTTAAGGACTGCACGCTAGATGGGTCCCATTAAAAAAATTGGGGTTAACTTTATTTAGATACAGTATTTGACAAAAAAAACACTTTACATCTGCATGGACATTGGACTATATATATATATATATATATATATATATATATATATATATATATATATATATAGTGCATATATACAGTAAAAATTAAAGATAAAAGGGATATGTGGCCTTTGTATTCAATCAGATGACTAGGACACAAGAGCAGGACGGCCACCAGCTCTCTGTAAAACCCCAAATTCAGCGATTCAACGTCCCGCCGAAACTGAAGCAAATCAAAGATGAGCAGTTTGAGAGGTTCGCTGTTGCCTGAGACACTGCTGACTCAGGTGTCTCCCATCAGCCGAACCCGCCGCTCTGCAGGCGCGTCCCGCATTCACCCCTGCAAATAACTTTCCTCAGCAGCTGTTCCTCAGATGCTGACATCATGTTAAAGCGTAATGTAAATGTAACCAAAATGAAAGTGTGATTCCTCCCAGCAAAACCAACCGCACTGCATACTATAAACATGCAGGAAATCAAAAGAATCCCCCCCAAAAAATGAAGGTGCCAGCATTGCCCCCCGATGGGGTCGCGCTAATCGCGCGCCGTCTGTTTTATGGCTTGGATCAAGCTGACCCAGATTTCATATTTCACACATTCTGCTGATTTCCTCAAAGCGGGCAATTAAGTCCCTTCCACCTTGTTCAGCGGCGTGCTGGATGCTACCGCAGTGGCTGCTGAGTCAGATGGGGCGCCACTGCTACGTGGCTAACTGCAATCTGGGGGCGCATCTCAACGCCGTTGCCTCGCATGCGTGTGTGTGTGTGTGCCAGCTGCCTGCCAGGGACCCAGCCTCATTAGGCGAATTACTGAGATCAAACAGAGCGGCCGAGCAGCAGAAGAAAGAGAATCGGCGGCGCGCCCCTCCTCTCCGAGAGCCGGGGATGAAAGGCAGGCAGACAGTGGAGTGGAGGCAGCGAGAAGACATTGTGTAACTGGCTCAGAGTTTTTGAAGGGAGGGGGAGGCTTTGATTCCACGTCTATTATAGATGAAAAAAAAATGTGTTGGGCTTCGATGGGCCGGCGCAGTTCTGTTTACATTCACAGTCTGCTTGTTTGATGTTGTCAGGTGAAGGAGTACAATCCCGTATCGTAGTGCGATTGGGCATAAATAAGCCTTGCGCACACGCGTGTCTCTGCCACGCGGGCCCACGCTGTGAAAACGTATATTTCATGTTTTTGGAAAGCACCACAATTTCCCAAATCGCTGTAATACCACGGGTTTCTTGTAGCAGCTGTGATTTATGCGTGAGGATGGTGATTGACTTTGTAGTCATTATATAATACATGGGGCCATATGTTCGGGATATTTGGGGTGAACAGAGCAGTTGAGCCCTCAACTGATCACCATCTGCTGGTGAGTTAAATGAGATGGCAGAGGACCATTGTGGGCCGGCCTGGCGAGCCTCAGGTGACTGCTGAGGTTTTGCCCACAGCACCGGTTCAAAGGTTTAAAAAAACCAAGTGGACGCTAGTACAGTCTGGCATGACTTTAACTCACACTTCAAGACAAAACACATTTTCCTGCTGGGGGGGGCGTGGGATTAACAATATGATCGGAGCCACAAGGACAACCCATTGGTCGACATCAGCATGGAAATAGGCTGTCGGCTAAGGCGGCATGGGGGGGGGCGCGCGGTACGGTAGGGGTCTTGGGGGACCCCCCAGACTCAGTATTGGGGTGAAAGAGGCTGAGCCATTTGCAGAAATAACACAGCTTTTCAGATTGCATATGGCTCATTGTTTGGACAATCCACAAAGAGCGGGTCCGCAAGCAGCGTTTGGCAACTCGAAAACAAGGTTGTCCACCATTAAGGATCTGTGAGGAACTCCTCAACCCCAGGGGTCCTACGGGAGGAGCTGTAGGAGGATGGCCTGTCAGGGCCGATACGGTGGCTAATTTGTTTCTTGCACATTTAGAGTAACAACTTGTTTGCAGTCAGACTTAATCAGCGTAGGCATCGGACTCTAAGCTGTTTGTAATATTCAAGGTTTCGTCCTTCAGTCACACAGATTGCAAAACACATCGGCCGGTTAGATATCGGCGCACTGACGTGAATTTTCGCGCGGTAGTGGTTTCCGACCCCCCCCCCTTCCCCGAAAGTCTTACTGTCGATGATAATATCAACACAAACGCGAATGTTCCTTTCAAGGCATGAAGACAGCTGAAACTTTCTTTTAGTCGGTCTATCTATCAAACCTCAAATCCGACCTCTGAAGTGAACCCCCGTTTTCTCTAACTTAATATAATGGACAAGTTCATTCATTTCCAAAGGCTTTCTTCGGAGGTGTGTGTCTACAGCCCTCCGGTGAAGAAGATGAGAAGAGATGGTTCATGCGGAGAACTATGTTAATGGATTTTGTCTTATTCATACGTTGGGATGTATAGGCTCAGTAATGGATTCGGGTTGAGGGTTCAGTATTTCAGGCATTGTACTGGATTATTTTTGGCTTGTCCTGTTATTACTGTGACTGATGGAAGTAAAGAGATTGCCGCATGAATGGACGGATGCATTGTCTTTAAATAATGACTTACTGATTCATGTGGTTTTTTGTGGTTTTTATTGAATGCGATCTTCTGTTATGGCACAGTGTCTCCCCTTGTACCATTGCATCTCATTTATATGTTGATTTGTTTCCTGACTCACCTCTCACTGAATATATTGGAGCCCGGTGTTGTGGGCAGAAATCAAATCTGTACATTTCTATAGAAATGTAGAGAGTTATGCCCCCACCATTACAGGGGTCAAATAGCACATTATCTGTGGGAGAGAGCGTTTTATCTCCAAACTGTCAACCGTCTAAACATACATCTCACAAATACTCCTTAAAGTCACAAACAGCCAGGGACGGCAGACCTATTATGCATTTTTTTCACACTGTTGAATCATTTGTTAGCCAGTTGATTTAAAAGCTAGTTTATGCAGGGCTGATCGATACGGCCTTGGACTTCCTATTCATTTCATGCTTGTCAATTGGATCTTTTAAAAGAAAATGTGGGCAGTGTATCAGCTGACAGCTGAGAATAGCTAAAGTTCACCCGCATAAGAGGACAATGTGTGCAAAGTGCAAATCAATAAATATTCCTCTGCCGTTTGATTTTACATACATTACAACACAACAGTGCCTTATGTGTGCGATATTTCTGCCGATCGTGAGCCAATTCTGCCTTCATTTAATACTCCATACGTGTGTGTAGAAATACGGTTTGATGATGACACACGTTTACAAATGCGTGTGCCTACAAAGTCAATTCTGTGTCGCAACTGAGCTGGTGACTTAAGCGAAAAAAAAAAAAAAAAAAAATGCAAAGTCCTCACACATTATAGAGCTCATATCCCGCTCAGATTCACCCACCCACAAAAGCTCTGCAAAAAACGGGAGAGATTTCCAGTTCATCGCTGGTATTGATGGCGAGTGCCAGGGAGGTTTAGTGGAGCAGGCGAGGAGGCGGTGGAGGAGATAGAAGGAGGGATTTCATTAGGGGACAGAATAAGGTGTCGCACGCCTCAGGGGACAGGCCAACAAACCCGCTGAAGTGCGGCGTCAACGCCGGGGTTGACAGCAGCAGGTCAGAACATTACATTGATGCGGAAAATTCACTAATTAAGTTCTCACATGATTTTTTTACTAACTTAATTGATGCAATAATTGGGTCATAGTGGGGTACCTGGCTAATTACCTCTTTGGAGGGTTTGGTAGACATGGGTGGTGAAGTTCCCTTTATAAGAATAATAGCATGGTGTCCATGCCAATGCAGCAAGAACATAAAATCAATTCATTTCTTGAGAAAAGTGACTTTTTCACCAAGGCTAAGGGTAGGAAAGATATTGATTGGTACAACTCACTACATCAAGCTAAGTTAATTCTTATAGCCGCTTATATATCAACCCCTGCGATATCTCAAAGCATATGTGGAGAGGGGGGAGAGCTAGAGTGATCGAGAAAGAGACCATTACTGGTTTAATTAATGTGTAATGATGTCATTAATCACCACACTGACGTTATGGAATTAAAAAAAAAAATGCACGTAAGACAAACATCTTCCACTTTCGACAATGACTAAGACAAATGAACGAGCCCAGTGTCAACGCTTTCGAAAAAAGCGTGACAGTATTTGCAAGACAGATGTGAAGAGGTTTCCAACACATGTGACTCATCAAAACATGAACATGGAACCACAACACGTCAGTGACACGTCAGTGACAAGCGTCTCTCTGAAATCCAGTTTAACTGTCACATCCTCAAAACAAAAGATCACTCAATAATCCGTCTTCATGTATTTTTAATACATGAAAACGGGACTGAATTCAAGTCATCTACATCGAAAAGAAGAGCAAAATGGTAAACATTTCAGTCTTAGCAGTTGGTGGCTGTGAAGATGTTTTGCACCCTTAGGTGTCTTTCTTTAAACTCCAGTAAGCCCCGTATGGATTTACGCTCCCTGGGGACCGGGACAGACTCCATTGCAATCTCCTTTCTCATCCCCCTCCCACCGAAAGGTGCTGGGGGTGCTTTTCATCTGAGGTGCCTTAGGAATGATCAATGTTGCAAGACTTGACGTGAAATGAAATCTTCAAATATAAATGACATTTCAAACAGCGCAAAATAAATGAATACAAAAAATGTTGGAAAACTGCAATACTTTTCATCGATTAACAGAACGGCGTGCGTCCGGTTGGGCAAAAAATAAATGCAACACTGTCAACATATCAAACCTTATCTTCGAATTATTCTGTTTCATTTGTCGGGAGATGATTAAATAACTAATCATCAGATTTTTTCTCTTTGCATAGCAAAATCTGTCACATCGCAGCTCTGTTATCAGCGTGTGTTGATAAGGGAAGTCAGACGCAGCGGTTTTTCCAAATCACAGCGTTGCCTTGTGCTGGAGAATTAGCGGCGCGCTTCAGCTTCCTGAGGCGCTGTGAGCGCTACTCACCGCCGAGCCCAGCGCTGTTGTGATGGCTGCACAATAACAGGCATCAGATAGTCTTCCTCTTACCACGTCTCCTTGTTGTAAATCAATTTAATTGCCCTACATCTAAATATAATGGGTCATGCTGGGGCTTTTTTTTTTTTTTTTTTTTCGCAACTCTGCATTATTCTACTTTTTTTTTAATGTTAATGTACCTGCTCTGTCTCAACACAGCGGTGCAAATGGGAACCGCTCACCACCACCAGCACCACCCATGTGCTTCCCCTGCAGCTCACAGAGGCTGAGGGGTCCATAACTATGCACTGCATTGCCAACTAAACGCCTGGATGCTGGCGGTAATCAGATCCACCGCCAGTTGTCCTCACTCTGCCTCGGCTACCGACGTCATGTTGCACGTCTCTGTATCTGAAGAGCAAAACATTACAACCAATTTGCAACAACATTATTTCCCATCATGATAACCAAAAATGTCAATATTCCCCTTAAGTTAAAAAAAAACAACACCCATATTTCTCGTAGTTTTCCAAACATGGAGCAAAACCCCGCATTGGGTTGCAAGAGCAGTTTCAACCAATTATCCCGCCGCCCCACCAATTTTATTATTTTTTTGTGGTAGCATTTTCCTCTTTTCATTAACGGGTTTAGTGTGTGTGCTGCCTACCATGGACCCTTTCCCCCCAAGAGGATCACTTCCATCGGTCTTTGCAGCGCAGCACGGCCCCCCCCCCTGGGGGGGGGGGGGGGGGGGGGAGGGGCGGGGCGGGCTGTCACTCATTGGTACTTATTCTTAAGCCCGCCTGTTGACAGCAGAGAGGCTGGGCGCGTGGTCCAATCACAAGACACACACACTCCTCACCAGCAAGCCGGCGCTCATTTGCATAAACTCGCCACGGCGTACTTACATCAAAGGTCTCCAAGAACAGTTTAGCTCGAACATACAGCACGTGTCTGTGTGTGTGTATTTGTGCATGTATGCATGCATGTGTGTGTGTGTACATTGAGGGGTTAGCAGAGTTATTTATGTGGAGTAGTATAAAGTGTGAAAAAGCAGCTAGTAGTAATTTTAGTGCGTGGCTGCATTAAGTGTATTTGTAGTACATTATTTTCCTCATCCTAGCATGCATTGGGATCAAACATTATTGGTATAAACAACACAATATTATGAATGAAATATACAAAATTGCTTCTGGGGGTGTTTATGGTGTTTATTGCAACTGAAATAAAATAATCTATATACTTAGACTCAATCTTATAAAGGGAGAGCTGGAAGATGTGGAGATTGTTATTGGGGGGTTGAAAACGTTAATCACTGCAAACAAAAGACAAGCTGTCGGCTTGGGCTCATTTAATGTATTCTGACCTATTTTCCTCTATAGCTCATTTTTATTGTTGGCAAATGCATTGAGAATCCTGCTTTGCTTTGTTCAACATCAAGCGTTCAAAACTCATGCAAAAAACAGGTAAGAATCTCAGTATCTACTACATAGATTGTGCAAATGTTTTAGATGATGCATTCACCAAGACATACATCCAATTTTGGTGTATCCATGAGAGCTCCCCACTCAATGCCAACACAGAAGCCTTTCTAAGATTATCTGCCATCCCCGTTACAATATACCCCAACGGCCCCAAACCTTGAATTAAAAAAAAACATAATTTGATCTTCATTCTACACTTCTGTGTCATCTCCCCCCCCCACCCCCCCCCCATGTTAGGCCTCATCAGACCACATAAACGTTGGTATTCACCGGGAAAATTCTTTATCTGTTTCTTCCTGAGGGAAAAAAAGAGGGAATAAGACGCTGATGTTGCAGCAATTTCAATGGGTCTAAATGATGATAGCTCTGCTCCCTCTGGCCGCAACACATGGCAGCCACGACAGAATGCAATATGCATGGATGCATGAACAAAATAAAATATATACATACACACCGTGCACACACCTACCCCACCAACACACACACACACACACACACACACACACACACACACACACACACACACACACACAACAAAACACAAAGAGAGTTTGTTGTAAACACTTGTCTGGACAGCCAATGATTGAAAAGCCATCCAGCAGAGCAGTAAACGCTGGGCTGCGGGTGTGCAGGACGGGCCCCGGGTTAGAGGCTTCACGCTGGCCCCTGGCCGCTGCGTTCTGCCCTGCAGCGCAGCGCACCAGCCTGGGGTAACCATCAAGGTCAAACGTTGCACAGGGTTAACATGGAACACAGCTCTGGAGGTTTTATAACACGTTTTGCCTTGTGGTGTAAAGTGGGTCACACACAGGACGCACCGGGCCTTCGCCCGCACCCGGCGTCCGCAGGATCCAAACCCATCCTGTTCAACGTTGTTGAAAGGTGAGCACTTAGTGAACACACACACACACACACACACACACACAGGTGCTGCCGGTCTCCACCATCCGGCGGCGACACCCGGCTATAACTTTCAACAACACTGCCCAACACCACAGTCTTCATTGAAACACAGAGGAATTTATTTTTGCACAATGGAGCCCATTTAGTCGTTTAGTCGCTTTTGAAAGAGATTTCTAAATTCTGTGCTGGACTGTGACTCTGGCATCATAGCACTCGCATAGTACTAATATAGTACATAATACCAAACGCTAACAAAGATGTGCTGTCTTCATAGACATACTACCACCAATAATATGTGTATGGTCATTAATATTTTAGTATCGCTTGCCTGCAAGGATCAACTGCTTAAAGTGATCTCATTTATACCCCTCAAACAAAGAGATAAATGAGTGAAATTAGATAAATTGATTCGTAGAAAGCGCATTTTCCATGTGTTGATCCCAAACACGTGCATATCCTGTTAATATTGAACACAACATTCCCAGAGCTCACGTTTTGCAGGACTGAGCCCTTCCCCAGAGCTGATGTCTCTCACACCAGATGGCAGAAGATCAACAGTCTTTGATCCACCATAACCTTCTGGTGAAAGGACTTTAGCGGTACGCTTCCCTTTATTTTAGAAGCAGCCATTCTTTAAAAGGGTTCTGTAATAACTTGAAGCCGTTTGAAGTACTGTAATTATGTATTTGTACCTGTATAGCATATGGTTTAAAGTAATGTTTATGAGGATTTTTATCACAAGAAAACAGAATTAGTATTGCTGGATTTATTGTTGTTTTTAGCCTTGCGTTTTTGTTTCTATTTTTACTATGTGCTCTGGGTTTCTGTTGTCTACTGTGAGTTTATTGTTTTTTCTTGTGTTGTTGTGCAACAACAAAGTAATTTCCCCTCAGGTGTAATAAAAGTACTTGTCTATATAGCCATCTAAAATCAAGAGATTACGTTGCACAGTACTTCAAGCTGAAAGTGAAGATAAACTATAGTATAGCTTGCAGTATGCCTGCCTCCCTCAGGGTAATGTCTAGATGAGTTCAGTGTAATGTCTAGATGAGTTCAGGGTAATGTCTAGATGAGTTCAGGGTAATGTCTAGATAAGGTCAGGGTAATGTCTAGATGAGTTCAGGGTAATGTCTAGATAAGGTCAGGGTAATGTCTAGATGAGTTCAGGGTAATGTCTAGATAAGGTCAGGGTAATGTCTAGATGAGTTCAGGGTAATGTCTAGATAAGGTCAGGGTAATGTCTAGATGAGTTCAGGGTAATGTCTAGATAAGGTCAGGGTAATGTCTAGATGAGTTCAGGGTAATGTCTAGATGAGTTCAGGGTAATGTCTAGATGAGTTCAGGGTAATGTCTAGAAGAGGTCAGTGTAATGTCTAGATGAGTTCAGGGTAATGTCTAGATAAGGTCAGGGTAATGTCTAGATAAGGTCAGGGTAATGTCTAGATAAGGTCAGGGTAATGTCTAGATGAGTTCAGGGTTGCGGTGCATGCGTGAAAGGGGCTGAGAGAGTGGAATATGTTGCACATGTGGCCTGCCAATAAATACATATTAATTTATGATACTTAAAATCAATTTCCCAGGATTGGGATCAATAAAGTTTATATCTATCTATCTATCTATCTATCTATACTTTCTCATCTCTTAATTGTAATACTTAATAATAAATGTTAATAACAGATAATACATAATATTATCTGTTCGATCGGTGCTCTGTATCGCTTCCAACGATCGCTGATCGGTCCCAAAAGTCCCGATCAGCCCTTACTGATCAGGAATCCTCTTTATTAAACAGCGATCAGCATT
Source organism: Merluccius polli (assembly GCA_030340625.1). NCBI lineage: Eukaryota > Metazoa > Chordata > Actinopteri > Gadiformes > Merlucciidae > Merluccius > Merluccius polli. Next base: position 19,236 of record JAOPHQ010002207.1, read on the forward strand.
TAGAGGAAGATGCGGCCCTGTGATTAACATTTTGGCTGCGTTTTTTTTCTCAATTCCAGCAAGGAGGAAGCAGCAGTTTCTCTCCATCCAGATGAAATCCTTTGATCCAGGGGAGAGAGAGGGAGAGAGAGAGAGAGAGAGAGAGAGAGAGAGAGAGAGAGAGAGAGAGAGAGAGAGAGAGAGAGAGAGATGGAGATGGAGATGGAGAGGGGATGTCACAGGGTTGAGTTGAAGAGTGCCAGGTTGGGGAGACAGACCGAGTGCAAGGAGGCGAGGGGAGGAGGGAGAAGAGGAGACGAGGGGAGGAGGGAGAGGAGACGAGGTGGGTGGGGTGTACTTCTCCGTCAGTCAAAAACGAGTTGAGGAAAACCCACAAGAAGCTTTGTGCTGAGATGGCTGAGCTCCTGTTCCTTTGCAGAAGAATAATCACACAAATGACACCTTTCCCCTTTTTGGGTGAGAGACGCATGGGAGAAGAAGAAGAAGAAGAAGAAGAAGAAGAAGAAGAAGAAGAAGAAGAAGAAGAATGCGTCCTTTTCCTCCTCAGACCCTTCACTAATCGTGTTTTGGAGAGGTAGAAGTAGGGAGGTGAAGTGTGTGGTGAAGACAACGCCCCCCCGGGAGATAAATCAGCCCTCTATTGGTGCATCGCAAAAATTCCTGCGAAATTATATAAAAGTTGCGCCGCCGCCGCCGCCGAGTGAAGCAGAGGCAATCGCTCAGCGCCGGTGATTGCTCACAGAGCGCAACAGACAATAATGTGGTAACCTTTAGGAAACCACTGCACAGACTGTGATCACCACACCACAGAACATGCCTCATGGTCACATGTTTTGGACGGATTCGGATGTAGAAACAATAGAGACTTACATCATATACATCATATGCTTAAAACAAAATGTGCATTGTACATTATATTCTAGATATAGTTGAGTAGATATTGTAGATGTATCTCATACTGCACTGAATAATGAACGGCTGCATGTGAGTATCTTGTGTGGTGAGTGTCTCCATCGGTGTCCTTATGTCTGAGGAAGTCGTGTCACCGCACAGCCAACTCCGGCGTCAACAACCGTCAGCGCCATGCAAGTACAGCACAGTAAACCCGTGTCAGTTCAGCACACTGTTTTCCTCCGCCCCTGAGCCCATCATCACCAAGACTCCTACGGACTTTCTCCTCACCTTTCGGGAGTGACGTGATGTGATGTGCTGTATCTTTAATGTGTGGTGTCCAGTTTTAGATGGAGTGCTTCGAGGCCTGACAGCGGTTGACTGGGCTGCATGCTTCATCGCCGGCCGGTCCATCCTGCAGCAGTGGCAGGGCTGGACTAAAATATCATTAATTATATATGAAGAGAGACCAAGAGAGAGAGAGAGAGAGAGAGAGAGAGGGAGGGAGAGAGAGAGAGAGATGGAGACAAGGCACCGCCGAAGCAAACACACCTCTCTCGCCACATGTGGATAGTGATTATTGCACTGCCTCACAGTTTGCCATAAGTCAAGCTAGAAATGCCAATGAAGCCGCTCTCCAGGTGTCTCCTGCAGGGACATTATGGCTTTACATCTGGGCTGTGTTACGGTATCAGGCATGCATGCAAAGGCTGATATAAAGTCATATTCAAATTGAGCTTAGGCTGCTAATACAGTGTAATACACTACAGGACATTATGCATAGTCCACCACTACTACTACTACTACTGTTCAGTAAGTAGAAACATCTAACCTTCAAGCCAAGCACAGAGGCATTTGAATGCAATGGTGGCTTGTGGTTAGCGGTCCAGTGTATGGAGGCTATCGTCATGTGCCCCCCCCCCCCCACACACACACACACAAACACACACACACACACACACACACACACACACACACACAGGCAAACCAGCACAACGGCCGATCAAAACCAACCCAAAACCGGCCCAATACCAGAACTCAAACTATGCCCCCCCCCCCCCCCTCCCCCTGCCAAACCATAAACACGGCTTTTAAAGTCCAACAGCGTCTTAAAGTGCTGTCATTGCCAAATGTATTATAATATCTAAAAGGTAACACCGTAAATGTTTAGTGTGCCAGCATTAAAAGCAGTTTTCCCAGTTCTTTCACCCAGGTCCTAAAATGGCCTTGTGTAATAGCATAAAGTATATTATCGTAAATAAAATATAGCTCTGGGAACGTGTGGACCAGTTCACCCACGCACAAACTCACCTGTTGCTTTGTGTTTTGGCTTTCTCCCCCTTTTCTCCTCCCTTTCCTCCTCCCTTTCTCCCCCTTTTCTCCTCCCTTTCTCCCCCTTTTCTCATCCCTTTCTCATCCTTTTCTCCTCATTTTCTCCTCCCTTTCTCATCCCTTTCTCCTCATTTTCTCATTTTCTCATCATTTTCTCCTCCCTTTCTCCCCCTTTCCTCCTCCCTTTCTCCTCATTTTCTCATCCTTTTCTCCTCCCTTTCTCCCCCTTTCCTCCTCCCTTTCTCCTCCCTTTCTCCTCATTTTCTCCTCCTTTTCTCCTCCCTTTCTCCCCCTTTCCTCCTCCCTTTCTCCTCCCTTTCTCCTCATTTTCTCATCCTTTTCTCCTCCCTTTCTCCTCTCTTTCTCCTCCCTTTCTCCCCCTTTTTCCTCCTTTTCTCCTCCCTTTCTCCTCTCTTTCTCCTCCCTTTCTCCTCCCTTTCTCCTCATTTTCTCCTCATTTTCTCCTCCTTTTCTCCTCCCTTTCTCCCCCTTTTCTCATCCCTTTCCTCCTCATTTTCTCATCCCTTTCTCCCCCTTTCTTCCCCTTTTCTCCTCCCTTTCTCCCCCTTTCCTCCTCCCTTTCTCCTCCCTTCTCCCTCTTCCTCCTGCTCTGCTGTTTTAACTTCCTATGCATTGACTGTATTTAATGCGGTCCCTTATTTCAGCTGAAGCCCCATAATGTCGCTTCACTCTATTTTAACGATGTACTTATAGCAAATAGCCTCTATGTGTAAATAGGCTATGAATTCACTGTTAGCAATTTTGTTGACCTTATTTCAACTGGCTATCCTGTTAATTCACAACATTTTAATAATATACTCATAATATATATATATATATATATATATATATATATATATATATATATATATATATATATATATATATATATGTGTGGGTAGGCGATGTATTTACCGAATTAAAATCTTTTCAGTTGTTTGACTTGCAGACGGTAGCATGCGGTTTGTTAGCTTGTTTTCTTTGCTTTGCGGCGGAGAGCATGTTGTGTGTGTGTGTGTGTAACATGTAATATTTGTTTTATGGATATTATTATTCATGTCATTTGCATGAAAAAATAGGTCTACCCGACCAGCAGACAAAAAAAAATTCAACCTGCGGCAAACACTTCAAAAGTGGCCCAATACCGCAGGAAAACGGCGGCGGCGGCGGCGGCGTGGCGACCCTGGCGGACGCAGCTGGCTGTATGAGGCCAGACCCCCCCCCACCTCCCCCCCCCCCCCCCCCCAACGCCCCCCCACCCCCCCCACTCCACAATCAACCAAGAGAGACAATTCGTGTGGGCTGAGATTACTCACTATGACACTCTCGCTGCCCTCTCTCATTGTGTGTGTGTGTGTGTGGAGGGGGGGGGGGGGCGGTGTGGGGGGGGGGGGCGGGGTGGTGGTGATGTCACCCACCCATCCAACATCCCAAGCTTTGAAGATTTCATGGAGGCTCACGCCCTAATCGTCGCCGGCCGCGAGGTCGCCGCCTGTCCGTCCTCAAGGTCAGCGTTTCAGCACACGGATATCTCTACTAGCGAACCGCTAAAAAAAACACGCCGCCGCCGCCGCCGCCGCCGCCACCGCTGCACATCCGGCGTCCACCGCGGGCGCCAGTTTTCCCCGCGCAACGCGCGATTCGTCACGGCGACCCCCGGCGAGCGTAAAGGTCGAAGGGGATAACGTGGTGCAAACGCACGTGCGCGCATGCATGCATGCATGCATGCATGTAATGCAACGCAACGCGTCGCATTTTTTCCATCTCCCGCGGCGGGAGGACAAATGTCTGCGAGGAGCGGATTAGGGATGCGAGTCACTGATTAAATAAATCCTCTTGTTGCTCCGGGTTTGTCTTCCGCCATATTTACATGCTAAAAAATGGAAATCTTTTGTTTTCGGCGCTGGCATAAAAAATGCGTCCGCCTATGAGTCAGCAACAGTTATAAATATTCATGAGTTTTCGGATGCGGCGGTGGTGGGTGGGGGAGGGGGGGGGGGGGGGGGGGGGGGGGGTGGAAAAGAAAATAACTGCGGTTCGGGTCCAAGATGCTAACGGGAAGTCAAGGCGGCGGCGGCGGCGGCGGCGGCGCGGCGGCCGGATTAGCGGAGGTGACAGGACTGATGAATTCAAACATTTAGGAGATTATGGTTTTGATTGGGATAATGCGTTATGGTGGCGGCAATATTTATATTTATCCAGCATATTTCAGCAGATTACAATTCCCCCCCCCCCCCCCCATGTCCTCCCGGTGAAATGTTTTGACGTGCCGTCGGCGAGCGGCGTGCGGCGGCTCGCTGGGGATGGGAATTTTTGTGTTTTTTTTTTTTTTTTTTGTAGTTGTGTTTTTTTTTTATTTATTATTGTGTAATTTGGATGAGAATTGATCGGCAAGGTGACACCGGGTCTAAGGAGCGTCGATACGAGGTCAGGGGGGGGCTGTCTGGCGGCGAGCATACAGAGTATCCGCTAAGCCGCCGCCGCCGCCGCCGCCGCAACGCTGATCAATGTTATATGAGGAGGCTGGAAACTTCCCAGCAGCGGTCTGTTTTTAAATTAACTCCAAAGTAAAGAGCAATAGTTAAGCGCCGGACGCGCGACATTAAGTTGATTTAGATTAATAGTTTGGTTACGATGCAAACGCCAAAAAAAAAGACTCACAAAAAAACACGTTTACTGCGGAAGAAGAAAGCTAATTATTACCTTCAGCTTGGGTGAAGCGGCGAGCGTTTCTGTTTTTGGCGTTAACGCCGTCCGTTGAAATACATTCTTTTGAAATAAAAGCGAAATAAATAAACAGTCATTACACAGACACAGACACAGACACACGTACGTACGTTTGGGGCAAAAAAAAAACAAAAAACAAAATTAGCGTTTCGCAAGTCTTTGATCTACACTACATTTGAAGTGCAGAAACAATGCGTTAAAGCAGCCCTCCTCACCCACGACTCACCCGCCTCCCCCGCCTCCCCCCCCCCCCCCCCCCCCCTTCATTCTGATATCACAGGATCACACACAACAACAACCAGCGACGCGCCGCTACAGTATACGGCGTAATTAAAGTAAAGCAATTAGAGAGGTAAATATCAAAGCGATTTTTCAAAATCGTTTATAGCTGATTGGCGTTTGTCTACAATACGGTGAATGACATCATCAGATATGATGATGTCATCTCCATGTAACTTTACATAACGGCATATTTCTATTTTGCCTTAGAAGGCACGAGTTTAAAAAAGATGCGATTCGGCTGCATTTTTCCACAGGTCCGCAGCCAAAAGTCAGCTTATCATGACAATAACAAAGTGAACAAATAGACCAACTCATGAATAAATGTAACGCCGGCTAAATATGCGCATAAATCAGCCGAGCTCTGCTAGTGGGATGACAAGCGGCGGTCTTGATACAGAGCTCTGCCGCTCGCCGCTGAGCTGTGGCTCCCCTACTGGTCCTTGAAAATCCTCTTGGACAAGCCCTAGCAATCAAAATACACTCACCCCTCCTCACCCCTCACTACCCTGGCTCTCCCCCACCACCCTCACCCTGGCTCTCCCCCACCACCACCACCACACTGGCTCTCCACCCACCACCACCACTGGCTCTCCCCCCTCACCAACCCCACCCTGGCTCTCCCCCACCACCACTACCACCCTGGCTCACCCCCCCCCACCACCCTCACCCTGGCTCTCCCCCACCACCACCACACTGGCTCCCCCCCACCACCACCACCACACTGGCTCCCCCCCACCACCACCACCACACTGGCTCCCCCCCACCACCACCACCATCCTGGCTCTCCCCCACCACCGCCCTGGCTCTCCCCACACCACCAACCCACCCGGGCTGTCACCACCACCAACACAATCCTGGCTCTTCCACCACCACCACCACTGGCTCTCCCCCCTCACCAACCACCCTGGCTATCCCCCCACCACCACAACCACCTGGTACCCCCCCCCCCCACCACCCTCACATGGCTCGCCCCCCACCACACATCCTGGTCCCCCCACACCACACCACACTGGCTCCCCCCAACCACCACCACCACACTGGCTCACCCACCACCACACCATCCTGGTCTCCCCCCCCACCGCCCGGCTCTCCCCACCACCATCCCACACTGCTGTCCACCAACCACACCACATTGGCTTCCCCCCCCACCGCCTGCTCTCCCACCACCAACCACCCCCCTGGTCGTACCACCTCCACCACACCATCCTGGCTCTCCCCACCACCCCACCGCCTGGCTCTCCCCCCCCACCCCACCTGGCTTTCTCCCCCCCCCACCACCACCACCCTGGCTCTCCCCCAGCACTCGGCTGTGTGTGTGTGTTGTGGTTGTTGCTTTTTTGACTGTCTGGTGCGTGTGTGTGTTGTTACTGTGTCGGACTGTAGCAGCCTGCCCTGCCATTGTGACTTGACCGGGTTACTGTTTGTATGCGGAACACACACACCACACACACACACACACACACACACACACACACACACACACACACACACACACACACACACACACACACACGTCACCTGGGGAAGAGGTGGACAGCAGAACGGGAAGGGGAGTGGATTTGTTCTCCAACCAGTGCGGATGACCAGACCGTATCGGAGGGGCTCTCCCTGTCTCTCTCCCTGTCTCTCTCCCTCTCTCTCCCTGTCTCTCTCCCTCTCTCTCCCTGTCTCTCTCCCTCTCTCTCTCCCTCACTCCCTCTCTCTCTCTCCCTCTCTCGCTCCCTCTCTCCCTCTCCCTCTCTCCTCCTCTCTCACACACTCTCTCTCTCTCTCTCCCTCTCTCCCTCCCTCTCTCCCTCCCTCTCTCCCTCTGTGCTTCATCGGGGGGAGATATCCGGTAAACGCGCGTATAAAAAGGAGTGCCTGATTCAATCATCGAATTATCAAACAGAGAGCCTTTTAACAGTCCTTGGGAGGCGGGCGGCGGCGGGCGGCCGGGAGAACAATTGACCAGCGTGAAGGAGAGAGGACATCGGTTTCATTACCAACAATCAAACACACCGTAATGGCGGTCAAAATTTGAATTATTTGGGGAAGTGGCTGCTAGGCCGCGAGCCAACAGGCGCTCGGTATTAGGACAAGAAGAAGGGCAGCGCCGGCGCTCGCAAAGCACTCTCTAAATTGTGCACTTCAAAAACGCGCCCACTTTTAGCCGCCTGTGTTAATCATTACCCGCTTCTCCAGACTATACATACCGGACATATGTACATTATTGATTACGCTATTGATGGATGGTGTGCGTGTGCGTGTGTGTGTGTGTATACCTCATCTAATCAAATGCCTAAATAAATGCCTTGGCCTGGAAGTGTGTGACCTGTGAGCCGGGCGCCACACACACCGTAAACCGATTTTAATTTCGGCAGGTGAAGCGGCGGTGAGACGGCTCCAGCGTTGCCTCGCCGCGTCCGCACCGACTGCTCTTTAATTGGTTTAAACTTTGCACTGGCCGCCAAGGGAGCCGTACCGTTAATTTCAGCAAAAGGTCAATATGAATAAATGTGTGCGGCTGGGCTGGGTGGTGTAGAGGAGGGTTTGGTTGTGGG
>JAOPHQ010002208.1:5000-12500 GCA_030340625.1 Merluccius polli
ATGTATGCTTGTATGTTTCCTTTGGACAGAGAAAGAAGGAGGGAGGCAGGGGCGAGGGAGGGAGGGGGAGAGGGAGGGAGGGATGGAGGGGAGGGAGAGAGTGAGGAGGGAGGCCGGTGGTCTCTGATCAATTTGAACATGACAGAATTAAACCCAGAAGCTTCTAGCGGGCGGGAGTGGAGAGACTGGGGCGCGGGCCAAAACAAAGAAGCCAGGCAGCGGAGAACCCCGTCTTTGTCTCGCAACGCTGGCCAAGTCTCAGCCGTGGTGTAAACACTGCCTCCCTCACCCTGGAGGGCACCTATAGCCGTCATCAGAGCTCAAGTCATTGCAGTGTGGAGAAGTCATCTCAATATGTAAAAATAACATGTTTCAGCGCAAGCCACGCCGCAAGTACGGCTGCAGGTATCTGGATCAAATATAATAGTGAAGTCAATTTCCGATGGCTATTTCTATGAATTCGGTGATGTCCTCACCGTGTTTTGTGGGCTTGAGTGACGCATTGTTAACCGAAGGCATCCCACAGTCACAAATACATCCATTCAATACACATCTCCAATGGACAATACATATTGGTGTATGTTATATTCATATGAAACCCATAATGCATTTTTTGTATTTGTGCTTTTTTAGTGTAGCCATTTATTTGTGTTTTTAAAATATTTAATATACTATTTGCGTGATTTGATACAACATATGTTTTTTATTTGTGTTTGTGTTTTTTGCTTGTCGTGAGTGTGACCTTCGCACTCTACGTCAGTCCTCAGTGAATGTCTGGCCAACCCTTGAGTCAGGGGAGGGCGGCTGAGGAGCAGGATGTGTGTGGGATCGTCTTCCTGGAAGCTTTGGGGGCGAGCGCCAGTCACTGGGCGCCGGTTGAGAGGCTGACAGCGAATGAAAGGGAGCAGAATGGGATAAACAACAGTGATTAGGGGGGGGGGGGGGGGGTAACCTGGAGGTAAAGAAGACGACGAGGCTGCGCTGCCCCCTGCGTTTCTCTATGGAAATACCTTATTGTACGGGATGTAGGCTGTGTGTGTGTGTGTGTCATGTTAAAACAACAGGGTTAGGGTTAGGGTTAGGGTTATTAAATGCTCCATCACACACCTACACACACACATATACACATGCACACACACACACACACACACACACAAACACGTACAGACACAGACACACACACACACACACACACACACGTGGGTGCATGCATGCTTGCACGCATGCATGCACCCACATACACACACACAAACACACACAAAACATGAAATGATTGACTGTTTGAAGGCAGTCAAACAGGTACTACCTTATCTGGCTCTAACGCACAGAAAGAACACGACACCTTTTACTCTGCACTTTACACCCACACACACACACACACACTCACCCACCCAACAGAAAGTGTGTGTTTTCAGGCTCATCATGTTTCTGGTGAAGTGTAGGTGAATTGTATCCCCTCTCACGCTCCTCCACATGGAGCCTTCAGACACACACACACACACACACCATGTGATTTCATGGTTGTCACACGAGCGACAGAAATTTGGCATCCGTCATACTGCAGTGTGTGTGTCCTTAGTCGATACAAATCACACACACACACACACACACACACACACACACACACACACACATATTAGTGTGTCGGGCGAAAGGAGAGAGGTAATATACCCCTAGAGTCGAAAATTGTAATACATGAATAAAAATAAATATAAACAGACCAAATAAGGAAGTGATCACTTTATGGAAAATGGAATCAGCGTTCCATCACTGGCCTGACCTCGCCCCCCTTCCCCCCCCCCCCCCCCCCCCCCCCCCCTCCTGGGTACACCTATACCTGGACGGCTAGGCTGACTGCTGTAGTCATCTGTAGTAACTCACCTCACTCTGCTAGACCCATGACTACGCTTGCACCTCGCCGCACCCCCACCCCCCCCCCCCCCCCCCCCCCCCCCCCCTCCCCACACACACACACACACACCCGCTCCTCCACTGGTCGAGTGTCCCGTGATAGTGGCCTGTTGGCGTTTAGCAGCGGCCAAATCACCCACTCAACAAAAGCTAATTTCTCACTCGGTTAAACTGTGGCAGTGGTGGGGGCCGGATTAGACGCCCCTGACTCGTGTTTTAGCGAGAGAGAGAGAGAGAGGGAGGGAGAGAGAGGGAGAGAGAGGGAGAGAGAGAGAGAGAGAGAGAGAGAGAGAGCGAGAGAGAGGGGGGAGGAAAGGATTTAAACGTCAATTACAAGGGGCTGAGAGGGTTTTTTGTGTGTGTCTGTGTGTCCATGGAGAAGGTGGTAAAGCTAAAGTTTATCTGGGTTTTAAGCTGGTCAAAGTGTTTGTGTAGGTGTGTGTGTGTGTGTGTGTGTGTATGTGTGTGTGTGTGTGTGTGTAAGAGTGTTATTAGCATGCATACATGCATGCAGCCGAAAAGGGTGTCAGCTTGCCGAGTACATGTTGATCCTCTTGTTTAGGAGGGTTTAAGTCTGCCCAATTACACACACACACACACACACACACACACACACACACACACACACACACACACACACACCACGCACGCACACACACACACACACACCATGCACGCACGCACACACACACACACACACACACACACACACACACACACACACACACACACACACACACACACACACTCTTTCCCACTGGAAGGACGATAGACAGCTCCAAAGCCTTCTTGTTGTTTAGCAAAAGAGGGTTTTAGTATACAGTATATGTCCTGTTGTTTAGGAAAAGAGGGTTTTAGTATACAGTATTGTTGTTTAGCTTATGGGTTTTAGTATACAGTATGTGTCCTGTTGTTTAGCAAAAGAGGGTTTTAGTATACAGTATTGTTGTTTAGCTTAAAGAGGGTTTTAGTATACAGTATATGTCCTGTTGTTTAGCAAAAGAGGGGTTTAGTATACAGTATATGTACTGTTGTTTAGCTGAAGAGGGTTTTAGTATACAATATATGTACTGTTGTTTAGCTATACTCCCTCATTTGTTTCCTTTATCTTATCTGGTGTCTGTTCCCTTATTCTTCACATAACAGTCTCAAACCGACAATATAGTTAACTGCTATAAAATCACGGGTAGCATGGTAACTGTAATATGATATGATATGATATTATCATGCCAGTATGACACATAGTTTTATTTTTTAATGAGTGCTCAACAGTTACTTTCCAAACACACACACACACACACACACACACAGCGAAGGCGGTCTTGAAGTAGCAGCCGCCACCACCATCGTTTTACTATACTTTCTTAACCATGTAATGCATATCAACATTTTTTATATTATTGTTATAGCCTCCTTAAGAAAGTGAGCACACTGTGGCCCGCCAACCGGCTTCTCCACCTCGGCCCTGACTGTGGCTTTAGTGGCTGTTTGATTCTTTAATTCTTTGTTTCATCACCCGCCTGCAGTTCTTTTTGGTGGGACGATGCCACTGGCTCCAGCACCCGGCTTTGCTCTGTGTATATATTTTTATAGGTGGGGGCGATCTGGGTGGCAGTATAGTAAAAAAAAGAGTAAAAATCAGTCCTGCTTTTTTAGTCCGTTTCATGTCCTTTGACGTAAAAGCTACTCTATTAAGCTTTTTATTTATTCAATGTTTTGTTGTTGTTGGTGCCGGTGTCCTTTGTAGATTTTAAATGACATTTGGGTGTTGGGGTGTCATCGCGTGGGTCTTGCTGTGTATGTGTAAAACACACTCACACACACACACACACACACGCGCGCGCACATGTACATGCTCATGAACACAACACCACACACACACACACACACACACACACACACACACACACACACATGTGCTTCGTCTACTGTCCTCACTGAATAATTCCCTTGAAAGCAACGAGAGAATGAAAGCAAGTTGCTAAATAAAGTTGTTGTATTGATTTATCCTCACCAAAAAAACAACTGCTAAAACCAAACAAACAGACAGACCTAAATATCCAGAGGAGAGTAGCTCCAGTCTCTGTTTTCTCATCTGCAAGTTAATCAATAACACAAGTATACACTGTTACAACCTGAGAAACTTACTTTCTAAACGTACTAAACGTACTTTCACTTCTTTCCAAGAGAAGAAAAACAACAATTATCATAGATGCAAATTTAAATTACATCTGAATAAAATAATCTCTTTCTAGTGTTTTTTTAGAACAGTTTTTGTTAAGAGCACCACGCCTCCCGCCTAAGTGTGTGTGTGTGTGTGTGTGTGTGTGTGTCAGTGTGTGTGGGACTGGGGTGGTGGAGCGAGGGAGCCGGGGAAGCTTGTCCAAGTAAACAATGCTGGCCGTGTGCCAACCACAGCCCCCCCACCCTCCCTGCCCTGCACGGCAACCATAGTACACATCCCCTCTGATTAGAACCAGACAGCCATAGTACACATCCCCTCTGATTAGAACCAGACAGCCATAGTACACATCCCCTCTGATTAGAACCAATCTATCTGTCTGTCTGTCTGTCTGCTTGTCTGTCTCTCACACACACACACACACACACACACACACACACACACACACACACACACACACACACACACACACACACACACACACACACACACACACACACACACACACACACATACCTGAATTGCGTCTGTACACTCATTTCTGGTCTCCCTGCAGCCCAAAGACAAAGACTGCCAAACCGTTTGCCATTGCCTGGCACCTACCGAGAGACCAATAGCGTTTGTCGATTTGCTCCCGGGCCCTTCATCGTGATTGGTCGTTAGTTACTTATGCCTTGAATGCCCCAACGATGCTCCCGCCTCTCTCCGGCGACACTCCTTCCTTCTCCACCCTTTTGTGGTTCTGAGGTGGAGCGAGAGAATGCCGACGAGGAGTTTGTGTGCCCATCCGTCATGGCCGCCGGCGCAATGTGCTGGCCATCTGCCCGGCCTGTAAGGCGAGATGGAGCTAGCATGTGAAATCATATCACAAGCGCGTTTGTCTAGGGCAGCCAGCCACTGGGACACACACACACGCACACACACACACACACATATGCATGTACATATACGCATCTACACATTCACAAACACTCACACTAATTTGAGCTTCTCTCTCTACGAACCAGTATGCAAAGGATGCAGGACACATACTTGCACACTGGCAGAACAATGCGGGCACGCAGACACACACACACACACACACACACCACATGTGCGCGCACACGAACACACACACAAACACTCTCTCTCTCACACACACACACACACACACACACACACACAAACTAGGCGAAGTGTTCCAGCTGTGAATGCCTTGACCTGAATGGTTAGTAGATGAGAATAATGGGCAGTAGGGCGAGAGGAGAGTTTGGCTGCAGTCTGATACTACTAGCCACACCAGTGTGTGTGTGTGTGTGTGTGTGTGTGTGTTTGTCCATTCATTGAGGTTCTTCCTCATCAAGCTAGATTTTATTCAGCAACATTTACTGGCCAATTAAAAGATGGCATTGGCCAAGAAAGTACTTTTGCTTCAGGTATTATCATATTTCAGATATTTTTTCTTTATTAAACTTAAAAAGCCACAAACAGCCAACTATGCACACACCGAAACACGCAGAAGCAGCCAACACACTCACAGTCATGCGCTGACCAGAGTTGTGACTCAGCTGAAGAAATGGAGAGGCCTTGGCTCTTTCCACTAACATACTGTTTTTAAGTTCCCCTCTCTGGATTCCTTCTGGCTCTGCGGCTGTCCCCCTGTGTGTGTGTATGTGTGGATATGGGTGTGTGTGTTTGCATCTTTGGTTTTGTCACTTGATGTAGATGTGGAGATAAAGTGTACAATGCAGAGTGTCACTGCTTTAAGATGGTGATGGACGTGACGGTGCGGGCGGTGTGTGTATGTGTGTCTGTCTGTGTGTGTGTGTGTGTGCGCGCTTATAAGTGTCTGATCCACTGCAAATGAAACCAGATTGGAGCGGTCATGGGAGCTGTGGGTCTGCTTTGAGTTAACTTGGAGACAGCCATACTGAGACTGGGCCATACCCCCTACTGCTGCCACCAACTCCCCCTCTTCTCTACTCCTCTCCTCTCCTCTTGTATCTTCCTCTCCTCTCCTCTCCTCTCCTCTCCTTTGCTCTCATATCCTCCTCTCCTCTCCTTTCCACTCCTCTCCTCTCCTCTCATCTTCTCTCCTCTCCCCTCCTCTCCTCTCATTGTTGTTTACAGGTCCTGACAGACTTTTTCCATTGCTTTTTTTCTGCTTTTTTGCCTCACCCCTTTTTTTCTCCCTCAGGAATACGGCTGTCTGGCAGAGAGAAGGGGGGAGAGGGGGAGAAGAAGAGAGGGAGAGCGGGAGAGAGAGGGAGGCATAATTATAATTAACACCTGAAGTGGTTTGTTTCTAGTGAAAGGGATTGTGGGGAGAGGTAATTGAAGTGTGAGAGTGCCAATCCATAGTGTAAACTCAACTAGCCCTGCAGTGTGTGTGTGTGTGTGTGTGTGTGTGTGTATGTGTGTGTGTGTGTGTGTGAATCACTAAAATAACATATATACTCAAGAGCCTTTACTGGTGAAAACATGGGCAAGTAGACATTAGACAGATAGACAGTAAGTCAGGCAGTCAGATAGACAGGCGTGTGTGTATGCCGGCTGTATCTGTTAAGCTGTCTAGTTAATGTTATCCAGACTTGCTCTGGACACTCACTTTGGTTTTTCACTGGTCAGATTTTAGCTTTCATGTTATTTAATGCCATCTTTACTGCTGATTTTCTCAAACTTTTTGGTATCTCTCCCTTCGTCCTCTTCTTTTGTACAGAATATCAATACTTTCATTATTCATTTATTGGTAGGTTCACACAAGTTTTACGAAGGCCTCTTTTGAAGAAGAAAAAGCTATTGGCGATATTGAAAATGTCCAAATCAGTCATATTTATGAAATGGTAAAATAAGGAAATAATTTGAAAAATACTGGCTGCGGGCATGACTTCCAGCATTATCCTGTATTTTCAGTTATTTTTCTCTTTCTATCCAGTCATAAAACAAGCGTCTGTCAGAAGATAAATGTGTCATGCTTCCTCTTATTACCTTCTACAAGTGACTATTTTTAACGAGAGAGAGAGAGAGATAGAGAGGCAGAGAGGGAGAGAGGGAGAGAAGGAGAGAGAGAGGGATGGAGGGAGTGAGCGAGAGGTTGCAACAGTGGACCAGAGCTTTTTGTCTTAATTTGCGTTCGCTGGCAAAAGGTGTAGCTGAGAGGAGGAGTCATGGCCTTTCCTAAAATGGATATTGTAGAGAAAACACAGGCAAACTTAACCCTCCCCACAAAACAAGTAAAACAAAATCTTTATATATTGTGTTCCCAAGTCCCCCCGCCCCCAGCTGAGTGTGGAGGAAGGTATTATTTATTTGTCATCTTGCTGTGAAACAAGGCCCTCTCGGGTTGCAGGTATACGAGTGGTCCTAGCTTCTCTAAAAGCACTCCAGGGCTCCAGGACCTTATAAGGACCTCCAGTGTGGACCTGTCC
>JAOPHQ010002208.1:20000-30156 GCA_030340625.1 Merluccius polli
CACACACACAAACACACAATGCAGTGATGAGCTGCCATAAAATTATATCAGCTTTGATAGGAGTATTTTTCTTAATTGGTTAAATGCAACGAGAACATACATTTCAAAACATAGCTTCTTTTTGTTTCTTAAGGTTGATGTAAGGGCGATGCCATATATTCCTTTTTAATACATTTTATTTTTCTCTTTTATTTGATTTGTTTATTTTCCATCTAAAAGATTAATTTCAGAAAAACAATGGAACAATGGAGAAATTATACCCCACCATTTGCTTGCCCTCCCAAGACAACATGTGATCAAAGTCTTGCCTCAGTTCACCCTCCCAAAAACCCTATTGATTTTCCCAGTAAGCCGAGCCCTGGCTTTTTATTTTCCTTACGTTTTTAAAATAATTATTGAATGAAAAAAAAGACCTTCTCTTCCCAATTCCTCTCTATTGGGGCCACAGGGAAACTGTTGCAATGTTGAGATAGTGAGGTTACGAATGGGAGGGGGGGGGGCTCATTTTGTGGAAATAAAATGTAAAGAAGAAGTTATAAAGGGGTAATAAAAGCGGAATTATTGCTTCTTCCTACAACAGCATCAGCTTCCATTTCCCCCAAAAAATACTAGAATATTGCCAACTGTGATTGATGGAGTTGGACTGTCTTGAAACACAGTGATTTGAATGTTAATATCCTAAAAAAAAACTCCCTTGAATGATCACTTTGCTCTGCTTCTGGCTTTTCAAAATGCCTGTCATGATTAGAGAACATTTATCTTGATGCAGCTGTTTGTTATTATTATTATTCTTCTACTGCTTGTTCCCTCACCTCTATTTTATTTATTCATATGAGCATGTGTTCATATGAAAATGTGAGTGTGTGTGTATGTGTGTGTGTGTGGGTGTGGGTGAGAGGACGGAGGTCTTTTTACTTGATCTAGAGTGCTTGTGATAAGAGTTCCTGCTTAAATCTGTACTGCAGTACTACCACTACTACCTCTCTCTTGACTAAGGTGTCACACACTCACACACAGTCACACCTCATTCATGACTCAATTGAAAGCCCCAAGATGCACACTTGCACACACAACACCCTTCGCTGTCATAATTCAGCAATTTGCAGAGAGAGCGAGAGATTAGGCAGAATTTAAACCATGGATCCTGTGCGGGCCAATCCTTTGTGCCTGTGGAAATGCACTTGTCAAAAGCCTGATAAGTATATCCCATTTATGTGACAACATGATGAGCCAAGGCTGTTTCGGCTATCCGGAGCATTAGGGAAAATATGTGGCAAACAGAGTTATTACGTCTGAGTTCCCTTTTATCCCAAATTTGGTGCACTCTGAAGTTTTAACCTTTGAGCCTTTCCTAAAAGCAATCGTTGATATTAATCATGTGAAGAAAGACATTATTCTTATGTCAGGCAGTTCTATTCCTAACTACTATACCTACATACATATGACATACATCCATACATCCATATATATGTATATACATTGCTAGCATAAGAAGATCTTATGCCGTCTTTTCTGCTTTGTCTTGCAGGTGGCAGGGATGAGCCGTCCAGCTATATCTGCACCTCGTGTAAGCAGCCTTTCCCTAGCGCCTGGTTCCTCCTCCAGCACGCCCAGAACACCCACGGTTTCCGCATCTACCTGGAGTCCAGCCCCCTCCAGCACGGCCCTCACGCCGCGCATCACCCTCCCCCCACCACTCGGCAATGACCTCCATCCCCCAGTCGCCGCTCACCAACTTCCTGGGCGACAACAACCCCTTTCACCTCCTGAGGATGACGGGACCCTTGCTCCGGGAACCCCCACCTGGCTTCGTGGAGAACCGCCTGCCCAACACTCCTCCCTTTGTCAGCCCCATCGCCCCGCCACCACCTGGACCCTCACCGCCTGGAACGCCTTAGCGCAGAGGAAATGGGGCTCATCTCCCAGCATCCCAGTGCCTTCGAGAGGGTGATGCGCCTGACGCCCATGGCCATTGAGTCCCCAGTCCATGGACTTCTCCAGGCGCCTCCGCGAGCTGGCGGGGAACAACAACAGCGCCACACCACCGCTGTCACCCAGCCGGGCCAACCCTATGCACCGGCTGCTCAACCCCAACCCCTTTCAACCAGGCCCCAAGTCGCCCTTTCTAAGCAGCCCTCCCCTGCCGCCGATGCCACCTAGCAGCACCACTCCTCCCCAGACACAGAACAAAGTCAAGTCCTGTGAATTCTGTGGGAAGACCTTCAAGTTCCAGAGCAATCTGGTGGTGCACCGCCGCAGCCACACTGGGGAGAAACCTTACAAGTGCCAGCTGTGCGATCATGCTTGTTCGCAGGCCAGCAAGCTCAAACGGCACATGAAGACCCACATGCACAAGGCGGGATCCCTGACCGGGCGGTCCGACGATGGACTGTCCAGCTCCCCGGAGCCAGGCACCAGCGATGTGACGGGGGAGGGCATGAAGAATCGCGACGGGGACTTTCAGGGAGAGGGGAACGAAGAGGAGGAAGAAGAGGAGGAGGAAGAGGAGCTGGAGAATGAGAGCCGGCCGGAGTCCAACTTCAGCATGGACTCAGAGTTCTACCGCAACCGAGACAATGGCTCCAAGCCTCTCTCTGAGGAGAAGCCATCACTCAACCTCGGGAAGATGGTGGAGGGCGTCGGGCTTAACGCTATTCAGCAGTACAATAACTTGATCGTTGACAATCGTAAACGGATGCCCTTCACAAAGAGGGGCTCAGACGGCCAGCGAGACACTGGGGACGAGGACTCTGTGGCCGGGGAGATGGACCACCGGCCGGAGGAGAGAACCACTATAAACGGCCGGAACTGTGGCTCTGGCGACTCTTTCTCAGGCTTGTTCCCCCGTAAGCCCACTCCCATAACAAGTCCCAGCCTGTCCAACTCCTCCAACAAACGGATCAAAATTGAGAAGGACCTGGACATCCCTTCCACGCCACTCATACCCTCGGAGAATGTCTACTCCCAGTGGCTGGTTGGCTACGCAGCCTCGCGTCACTTCATCAAAGACCCTTTCCTGGGCTTCACCGACTCCAGACAATCGCCCTTCGCCACCTCTTCCGAGCACTCGTCCGATAACGGAAGCCTGCGCTTCTCCACGCCCCCTGGGGACCTGCTGGACGGGGGTCTGTCCGGACGCAGCGGGACTGCTAGCGGGGGTAGCACGCCCCACCTAGGGGGCGGCGCTGGCCGCCCGGGTTCCAAGGAGAGCAGGAGGAGCGACACCTGCGAGTACTGCGGAAAGGTGTTCAAGAACTGCAGCAACTTGACAGTCCACCGACGCAGCCATACCGGCGAGCGGCCCTACAAATGCGAGCTGTGCAACTATGCGTGCGCCCAGAGCTCCAAGCTGACGCGTCATATGAAGACACACGGCCAGCTGGGTAAGGAGGTGTACCGCTGTGACATTTGCCAAATGCCCTTCAGCGTATACAGCACTCTGGAGAAACACATGAAAAAATGGCACGGGGAACATTTGATGACCAATGAGGTCAAAATTGAACAAGCAGAGCGAAGCTAAGCCAGGTTCTCCAATTCTATGATCTGCGCCATACTTTGACAAAAAAACAACACAAAAAACTAAACAAACAAACAACCACAAAAAACTAAAATACATAAGGGGGTAGCTGGATATTCTTTTTCTGAAATATTTGTTTTGGGTAAACTTTTGTGTTTTTGCCTAGGAAACTGCCAACTGAGAAAAAAGTGAAAAGACTAATAGACATATTAACACCCAACAGAGCTGACTTAGCAGCCTCATTCGGTGTCTCTTTTTAAACAATCAATCTGTTGTCTCATTACATATGTGGAGCCTTTAACTGTGCAATAATTTCTGTATTTATTGGATTTTGTATTTTGGCATGTGCAGGTACATCTTTATTTTAGGCATTTTTAAATTTATTTTCTTTTTTATTTTATTTTTCTAAATACCCAGATGATATCCTGAGATTTTTTTAGGAGACAGAACACAATTTAAGTAATCTTTTCGGCCGCTGCTTACAGAAAATTGTATATTAAAGCTAAACGTGATTTCTTGAAGAGAAGCCGAATTCAATCTTCAATTTGAAAAAAAAGAATAGGTGTCACAGAGAATGCTAGAATTAGTATATATATTTATTTGAAGAAAATGACGATGATACGCGGACAACAATCCTTTGGCATTGTAGCACGAACTGACTAAAAACATGTCAATATAATTAGATATGTAGCACTGACTGTCATTTATGACAGTAAATGGAATAAAGAGTAAAATCTGAAAGGATCCCAAGGTTCCTAAACCCTAATGATATACCCCTCTAGACTATATCATTACCCAGTGTGGAGAATCAGCTCATTGCTAAGGCAGCTGCTGTATGGTCCATGGTACTAAGTCCTTACAAAATGCTAGAACACCCCCCCCCCCACACACACACATACACACACACACACACACACACACACACACACACACACACACACACACACACATACACACACACACACACACACACACACACACACACACACACACACACACACACACACACACACACACACACACACACACACACACACACACACACACACAGGCATTTCCTTTGTACCTCCCCCCATTCCATGTTTCCATTCAAAAGTTCCCCAAACCTCTCTACAAAATCTACACATTACACAAATATTGTCCATATGATATTTTGCAGGAAGCCATATAAACCCGACTTTATTATTTATTAGGATTAAACTGAGCATGACGGCCAATCAGAGGCATGTATCAGAATGTGTTGATAGAGAGATATAGATCGACAGAGAGAGGAGAGAGAGAGAGTGAGCATGCATGGGCATCTCAGGTTGAGCTTCAGGGCTTTTTAACCTCCTTTATTTAATCACTCATATTTTCATCATTCATCTGGAGACTTTAAAAAAAAAAAACTTTTAAAGTTTTTCAATTTTTTATCACCTGGTGCTAAAACCCAGTGTGTAGTCCTCCCGCCCCTTCCCTGCCATTTTATATATGTTTCATGGAAAGAAATCTGGCGCAATATGTCCCAACAAAACAAACAACACAGATAAACAATCATATAGGAGGCCAGTAGGCGACACATACACGAGGATCACTCCAGCGTCGGAGTCATAGCCGTAACTCTGGACTCTTGCTAATGCTACCGTTTCTAATGATTCCAGGCCAACATGTGACTTGCCGTTTAGCCTATCAGAGGGCCAGATGTTTGCGTGTTTTGTGCATGGCAGATGTCACCGAGCTGAACATTTTTTTCTATCAATTGAATTGTTGAATTTCTACTGTATACTGATCGATGTTTATGAACTCAACAGCCCTATGCATTTGTTTTGTTGCTTAGAAATATTATTCCCTTAAAAAAGGAAGCATATTGTGAGATTTCAAATGTAAACTCTAGACAGATTTTTATAATGCCTCATAGTGAGAATAATCATTCTTTGGTTAAAATAAGTCCCCCCCCCACTTAACTATGATTGGAATACATTGCTAGAATACAATGCAGACAAGTGCATTTAAGGTTAGACATGGGGCTATCTTGTATAGTATGAAGAAAATCAATTTCAAGTTGTGTGCTGAAATAGTAAGACTACCTTTTCTTTCTCTCCTTTCATTCAGGACTCCCTGTGATGTGTAGTTGAGCGCATTCTGAGAAGTAGCAACTCTATCACATCTAAATTGCACGCACACACACACACACACACACACACAAACAAACACGCACACACACACACACACACACACACACACACACACACACACACACACACACACACACACAACACACACACACACACACACACACACACACACACACACACACACTACACACTGCAGTGCTGTGCTATTTTGTCAATCTCAACCAAGCATCATTGTGTTCTTCGATCAACCACCTTGGCTATTTCCAACATTGTATCATGACCCTTCCTACCCTGCTACCCATGCACACATTCAGAATGAAAACTTGTTTTGCTAATAAATACAGGAGGTAAGACCTTATGATGCATTCCTCCCACTAAATAGACACAAACTAACAATCAACTAAACAAAGTAGGCAAAAAAATAAAGAAAGAAATAAAGCCGCTTCTGAATGAGGCTCCATTGTACTGAAGGGTGATAGAACCTGGGATCAACTGAAACAAACAAACACATTAAAGTGCCCAGTGTTGATAGGCTAGGCTTTGGCAATGCTGGGCACTATAAAAACATTAATTTATTGGGGACAGTTTTTTGTACTGCCATTCAATTTGATGTGAGTGTGCCTTGAAAAAAAAGAGATCTTCCTATTTATTTGTTTCCGATGACTGCAGCAAAGTTTGTGAAGCAAACTATCCATCAACAAAGAAACAGACAAACAAGAGAGAGTGACATATAAACCGATATGTCAACTTAAGCTCTGATTTGCAAAAGATGTTTCTATCCTAAATATTACAGATTTTCTCCTTTACACATTAAAAGACAAAGCTGAATTTGGGTTACAAGTAGCCAGCACAATATTGATGTGTCTGTGTGTATATATGTATGCATATGTACATATAAAGGACACAAACCCTATATATAGATATATATTTCACAACTCTTCATGCTTAAAGGGACAAAACTCAATCCCTTAACAGAAAATCTGTAGTGGATCAAAGCCACAAACTGTCAAGTAAAGAAGACTGGATGGAAATCAGGAACTACAGAAATGAAAAATGCGAACGAATTTAGTGCACTCTGTTTTAAAATAAGTTTACAGTATTGAAACAAGTACAAGGGTAAAATAATATTTGTGTGGTGTGTTTTAAATACATTTTCTTTGTTCTCCAAGTTTGCTTCTAATGTTTCTCTGAATGCCATAGTGGCGATGTGTATATTGTTTTTTTTTGGTGATGGGGTTTTAGTTATATATTAAAATATATAAATATATATGAATATATATTACATTTTTCTTGTTTACTGTAAAAGTATACCAGTATTTGTAATATTGGAGAATGCCTGGGCATTTTAAGAAAACAAAAGAAAAAAAAACAGGAAAAAAAATGTTTTTCTATTTTTTTATTTTGCAGTCCATTTAAATTGTGGGTCTCTTAAAATGTTTTTGTCACTGTAAACTGTAAAAGTCTTAAGTTTTAGTAACTTTTATTCTGCCTTGGGTGTAATGAAATGAAAAAAAAAAATAAATGAATAAAAACAAAAGAAAAATGACTAACACATTTGATGTTGGGGTGGGATGGGTGGGATGGGTGGGGAAGGGAGGGAGTCAGGGCGGGGGGGGGGGGGGAGGTAGAGGGAGAGGAGGGGAGATATGTCAACCCCCCCCCTCCCCCCTCCCTGTTAGAAAGATCACAGTGAGACTCCAGACTTGTAATAGATTGTTCTTGGTGGGATGGTTTGAAATACCTGTGTAAGAGACAAACTCTGCTCTTTACATACAAGCTTGTTTTGCTTGTACTGAAGGGGTGTGTGGGTGGTGGTGGAGGGCTAGACTTGTATGTGCATCCTTTGTGAATAGGGATTCATCCTACCAATCGCTGTACTCCAGGATGTGGAAAATAGCAGCCCTCATTCCACTGAAAACGTATGTCTCACGGCTGCCGCTATGCTACACAGATATAAAACTCAGCATTGTGTTTTTGAATTCATTTTTAATCATGTACGAAAAAAAAACCCAGCAAAAGGGTGGTTCGCAAGGTGACAAGAATACACAAATTGACGATTTTGTAGACAATTTGGTTTTCTTGGCTGTAAATAGTTTTCTATGATAACTGTCTAGTTTTTTTGTTGTTGTTGTTTTGGTTTTGCTTTGCGACGGTTTCCCCCAGCGGTCGGAGGCGGTCTTACGTTCTCATATTGACCTTTTGACCCTTGGTGGAACGGATCTGAATACTTTTTTTTTTTTTTCTTTTTTCTAGACACACTCACCCTCATTCCTCCCAAAGTAATGTATGTCAGATGAAGGACAGAGCACAAACACAGGCTGTCAGGCTCTCTCCATCACTGGCCTGTTCGTGTCATTTTTGTCACTTACCGCTGTCCCGGTTGCAAACAACTTTGACAAATAAGACAGGAGACAAGCAAAGAGGCAGATAGAGAAGAGGGGAAAGAGAGAGAGAGAGGGGGGGGAGGGGGTTATAGATTGAATCAGCAATGTCACACAGACACACACTCAGACACACAGTCAGACACACACACACGACACAACACACACACACACACACACACACACACACACACACACACACACACACACACACACACACACACACACACACACACACACCAGACTATTCCATGACACAGAGTCTGTCTTTTTCTCTTTTTATGGAGTACCCTTCACATTGTCAGAGCTTAAGAGGAAGAGTGGTAGCCATGGAGCTGCTGCTTGCAGTACGGCTGCACACTGCACAAACCACACGCCCACCATGGTCCAAGTTGTTCACATCCCGGATGGCAGGACGACCCCCCCCCCCCCCCCCCCCCCCCCCCCGCAAGGAAAAAGTCTGTCCCGGCAAGTTCTCCGATCTGATCAAAAATAACAATATTCCACATTGACATGATGCTTTTCTTTTCATTTCTATTTGTATTGCATACACCTATACAGGGTTGGGGTGGAGGTGGAAGAACATTTGTAAAATAAGATGATTACATGTCAATATGTCCAAAATGATCATGTTTAAATACTGATGATTACAGGTTCCATGGAGGGACAGGGTTTTCTTTTTGTTTCTGTTTGTTTAGAGTAGGGATGTGATGCTGTTTGTGATGTCACTTTCTATAACTATGTGAACTGACTCTCTCATAGACTGCGGCTTGTGTTGTCTATGATGTCACTGGCCCCCTGCCGACGCCATTGGTTGGAAACAGTAACCATAACGTTGAGACATGCTACTGGTTTACCTCTCCTTCTTCTGAATCCACACAAACCAACCTGAAAGCAGATCAACTCTGAGCAGATTTAATATAGCCAGGTGAATAGAAATGTGATTGATCATAACGCCATTTACAGAAGGCACCTCTTAAAAGTTTTCTCTGGAGAAATTTCCAGAAGTGAAGATATTTTTTTCCTTCTATTGTTGATTTTTAAATAGCACACATGAATATATTCATACCTCTCCATTTATGACAAGAAATAACTATAGTAAATCTTATTTTGTGACAATAAAGCCTACGCAGGCACGCACTCACCACACACACACACACCACACACACACCACACCCACGCGCACGCACGCACCGCACACACACCACACACACACATCACACACACACACACACACACACAAACACCAAAACACATACACACAACCACCTATATATGTATACAATACTCATATTTTTAGCATTTTCAAAGATACAATCATGTAGGAGCCCTACCTCTATCATTACTCCAACTTCCCAGTCCCTCTTGTCTTAAACTAGTATGTGGTATATAAACACACACACACACACACACACACATACACACACACAACAACCCCACATACACACACACACACACACAGACACACACAGCACACACACACACACACACACACACACACACACACACACACACACAACACACCACACACCCCACCGTATGAGTGGACCACCCAAAACCAGAAATATCTAGCAACATAGTGATCTTTCATTGCATGCACTGAATGCCCTGCATCGAACGCAGGCTGTCTTCATCTCACGGTGAAACGGGAACAATCCACTTGAAACCCGAGTCAAGGGCCACTTGTTATATGGCGTGAACCTTGTTTGTGCTAGGGCGCCACAAACTCAATGCTTAAAAATAAGGGACAATGAGATAGGCAGGCTCCTCAACCTTTTTGTTACTGTGGCCCAGTATGCAAATTTGAATATTTTCATGGTATGGGGGGGGGCATCATTATATGCCATCGTGGGCCATCGTTATATGCCTGCCTCATCTAATCGAGTAAACACAGCAACTGTAAGACCATTATTGAGAAAAAAAGTGTAATAAACAGTTTTATTAATAGAGCATCACGTTTAGCAAACACAAACTGCATAGTACAGGACATAGAACAGGCTATTGATAGGCTGTGAAATACCTTCATTCAGACATATGCGTTTTGGGTGACTAAGGGTGCGAAATGCAAACATGCTTCATTTGGGCAACTACTTCGGTACAATAAAAATATTTAAAAATTATAATAGAAATAATAAAAAAAAAAT
>JAOPHQ010002209.1:0-20978 GCA_030340625.1 Merluccius polli
AGTCTGACAGGAGTGCTGCAGGCAGCAGGCGGAGGCTGGCGTTCACCGTCGTGGGAAAATGCCCTGTATCTTTTAAATATTATATTTTTTTGGTACTTTGACGAGTCGTGATAGTGACACGCAGATCAGGTCGTCTGTATTGGACATGGGTGAGATGAAATGCAGGATTTGAAACGTTTAGATGGAAGTAAAAGACGATGTAGCTGGCTAGTAGCGGCAACATTAAAGAATCAGCTGTTTGATATGGAATTGTTTTGTCAAATCGGTGTCAGCTATAAATGGCTGAATTGCTCTGAACTCGGTATATTTGGTTTACAGAATGTGTGGCTCGTTGTATTTCGAAACCTTTATGTGTAGACACTAAGACTCTATCATAAGGTGACCAGATTTCTGAAATGAAAATCGGGGACATTTTCAATGCGGCGGTGAAAAATCATTAAATATTATCATTATGAAACAAAAAACTGAGACAAGTACTTTTTCATGTATTTTAACCAGCTTTTATTACACAAAAGGTTGCAATAAAACAACATGACATCACCAACCATCCATCCACTGAGGAAGACAACAATATCAATATATATATAAAAAAGTTTCTACTCGCAACTGAATACTGAACTGATGGCCATCAGTTCAGTATTCAGTTGCGAGTAGAAACTTTTTAGTAATGTGACCCGGGTCACATTACTGTGATCTCCTCATTCATCCACCTCCGCCTCAGGAGCCTGGGTAGATTAAGAGCAGAGGAGAACATGAGAAAAACTGCAAGAACAGAGCCAATAGTAATAGTTTGTTTCTTAAATAAATAACATCAGTTTTGGTGATATACTTATATAATTTAGTCATTGTGCTCTTTTTTTATCTGCTCTATGTAATTGCGTATAACGTTACGTTAGGTCTTCAGTTCAGATAAACAATCATACTTACTTTAACGTTACATCACTTCACACACACACACACACATTCACAGCCAAGTCTTCTGCCAGTTACACAAAATAAATAAGTTCATACACAACATACCATTCATGGCGGCCGCTGGTCTCCTTTTCTTTCCTTTTTGCCGCCTCTAGATTGTGTTGTTGTTGACGCTGCTGCGTCTGTACGTCATACGACGTCTTCTCTGGCGATGCGTTAAATGGCTACCGTAATAATTGGTGTTTGAGTCTGCGTGCATTTTTCCCCCGTTCAGTGTCAATCGGGGACAGCTTTGACCGGGGACAGGTCACCCAAAACGGGGACTGTCCCCGGAAATCGGGGACGTCTGGTATCATCTTTTGTGGTAGGAAAAGTGAGCCAATGTCAGACTTGACGAGAGTTGTGTTGTAGGCCTTGTGGTGAATGAATAATTGTAATTGATCGCTCAGATGTGTTTCATGTGATAGTAAGACACCTTTACAGTTTTCACAGTCATGTACACTTAGGCAACGGCGGCACAAATAACCGGCAATGTAAGCCAATGTGTTTTGCTCTGGGATGTCAATGTAAACCGTTGTGTAGCTTTTTGTTACTGGCAAGACAGACTGTGGAGGCCTAATTGTTGGGGGTTTTCCAATTGACTTCAGTGTGGTGATGAATTTGTCTGTATCTGGAGCACAATTCGTACCAATGACGGGATAAGGTCTGCCACCATAACCATCCTTAGAGCACATCTGAACTCCTTTGCATTAGGGTTGTCCCTACAGCCACCTTTCCATCTCACAGTGGCAAAAAGATATTCCACTATGTCTTGATTTAGATGTGACGTGAAGAGGTAAGAGATGTTGTGCTCAGGTTGCAGGTGGTCCCACAGCTGGGTCAGACAGGCTATGGCCAGTAGCCAACCTTTAGTGAACATCACATTTTTAGATCCAATTACTTCTAAATTGTGTAGAATGGGGAGGCATGTTTTTAAAAATGTGGCATGTGTAGATGTTTTGGTTAGTGGGTGCTTTAGGGCTTTCTTGTCTTTGTAAAAACGGCTATTGAAAGAATCAAAGATGAGCTCCACAAATTCTGCCATGTGGACGGCTTCTCCTGGAAGTTTAGAAGAAGGAAAGAGCTGGCTCCTCAAGGAAGTTGGCAGCGCCTTGGATCAATGTTTCAGGTGAGAGATTTTTTAGATGTTTGGCATTTTGAAGATGGTGCACTTGCCTTTTTAACCTGAATGTCCTCAGGCGTTCTCTCTTTAATAGTGTTTTGTATTTGTTTACTCTCAAAACAGGAGTTGGTGGAGTTGGTGTGGTGCAGCTGGTTGGTGGATTTGGTGGAGGAGTTGCGACAGATGCCCCAGATGAAGACTCCGGGTATGCTGCAGTAACAGGCCGGCTGTACGTGTGGTCTGCTGGAATCTGACCATGGACTGGAAAATGTAAAAAATATTGCACTAATGGTACTGTTTGAAACTACTGTTTTTGCTAAACAACCTTATCTTGGAATATTTTATGTCTGTAAGCTGTCCCAATATACAGTAAACATTTTTGAATTCACCTGTCTGGTGTGTCTGTTTTTTGTCTGGTTTTTATCCTCTTGCTGGTTATTTTTTGTGGCGGGTTGGGGACACTAAATAGTGTCGGGACTGCGTTCCAGTTCAACCTGTTCTTTGAGGGATTGGTAAACTGGCTGCTCTCAAAATGCTCCGCACAGAGCTTGCAGTTGGTGCTGAGGTAGCTTGGGCTCCGATTTAACAGGTCCTGCCTCCTACTATTTCGCACACATATTTGACACCTAGCAAAATGAAGGCAATGATTGCAATGAATGTTTAGGCTACTTGTTAGTATCAGTGTTAGACAAGACTATTGCAAAGGCTAATTTAACACTGGTTTGTTTCTTAGCTAATGCTATCTTAATTGTAATCTATACATAGTTTAAGCCAAAATGCTCATGTAGCAGCTAGCAACTTAATCATGATCTAAGAATAGTACTCCTTATTGAGTGGGAATCGAAAAAATGATAGATCTGGCTTTTTACATTGCTGATTATGGCAATGTAAAGCCGAGCAAAATGCTCTTGATGTAGTGGCCATTGTTATTAACAGCCAGCTGTAACTGTAAAACATCTGGGTGTTTGAGGGGACTCATGGCATGGAATTGTGTCTGAAGTGTAACGATGAGGTTGGCTCACAGCTTAGGCACAACGGCGGCCTACGTTAGTATATGGTGAGACGATAAAGGCCATCTAGTGGTCGATAAGAATATGGTTGAATTGGGATTACATGATGTGCCCAGGTATTCGAGGTTTTGCATGAAATTATATTTATTTATACAAGTTATGTTTAATCCTATGTGGCCTTATTGGCTTGAATCGAGCCTAGAATTTTGAGGTGGCTTACTAAAATGGCGTCCATTCAGGCTGAGAACGTACTTCACCGCCATGACGCAACTGATCCATCTTGCTCCGCTCTATAATCTTTGCTGGCAATAGTTCCGGAAGCTCGGGCTAGCTCGCGTTGATTAGCCGTCCTCTTGTCGGTGAAGACTCTAGCCGAGTCCTTCACAACTCACGCATATTTAAACGCTAACAACGTCACTCAAGAATACTTATATAAACCACACTGTCCGTGTGTTCAACAGCATTCAAACAAACACAAATTAAAACTTGGTGTTCTACAAAATTCTAATGTGCTTCACGTGTTCAGCGTTATTCTCCATTTTTCTCTCCGAACTCTCACCCCGACCTCTGATTGGTTATTACTCCAAGTACATAAATATAAACTCTGCCACATTTAGTAATGCATGTAAACATTATTTAAACATATTAAGCATTTATAAAAACATGTATGGAATTAAAATAAACAAAATAAAATAATATAATAAAATAATAAAAAATAGAGTTACGGAAATACCCCAAATTCCCATAGGGCTACAAGATGATCCCAAACTTGATACTTTCTGTTGTTTTCTCTGGCCTGTCTCTTCGGCCCTTGCTTTCTCTCTCTTCCTCCATTTTGCAATCCCTGCCATCAAAGCAAGTCTTCTTCACGTCACAGCGCAAGCGCGCTGTGCAACAGTACAAAACACATTGTGCTATATAAAGTTATATGGATTAAACAAGGCTTCTGATTTTTTTGTACTCGTTACTTGTATATTTGCATATGTGTGTGTGTATGCAGACAGCATGTGTGTGTGTGTGTGTGTGTGTGTGTGTGTGTGTGCGTATGGAAGGCCAAAAGGGTCACAACTACACCTCATTTTCTTTGTGTATTGATTTAAATCAACATAAAATCCTGCGTTTAAGCTTTCATAACACCGCATTTTGCGCCAGTGTATTTTGATTACGCTGTAAAATGTGCTGTTTTAGTGGTCAAAAACGCAGTCTTTAATGCTGTTTTTGCTCAATTTTATAATGGTGTAAAAGACAGTGTTTTTGCCCACCGAAACAGCATTTTACTCCATTTTAGTGCCACCATAACCCCGTCCAATTCTGGGTTCTTATAGGGAAATGAGCTCGGCCTCAGCCAGTAATTTCAAACTTCATTCACCCATTCAATGGTTACTAAAGTCAGACCACACAAGTCCATTGCTGATCTCTCCATCATTCGCCACTGAATTAATAATAATAATAATAATAATAATAATAATAACAAAAAAACATTTTATTTGTAATCCACTTTTCATTACAGGCAAATCTCAAAGTATGACAGAGTGCAATAGGTAAAAAAGAAGGGGGCACGGAGAAGCAGGCTGTTGCTGGATCTTAAGGTGCAGCGGTTTGAGGGGTGAGCAGTTCCTTGAGGTAGGGGGCCAAGTTTCTCTGCATCTGAGGTTTCGGGTGGGATGGAGTTTGGAAATGTTCTTGAGATGGTAGGGGGTTTTGCACAGATAGTTGATGTGTGGTCAAGTGAGAGTCGAACCTAACAGCAAGGTTGGAGACTGATGAGGAGAGGGACATTTTGGTCAAAAAAGGTGAAAGCTGGACCTGGTGTGGGGTGCCAACCAAAAGTGTTTATTTTTTGGAACCGTTGAAGGAAGTTCCAGGCCTTTATCTCCTTAAGACAGGTGGATAACGGTGAAGCTGCACAGGCAGTCGGTCTGGTTTTTAGGTACAGTTTGTCATCAGCATAGCAATGAAATGACATTCCATAAAACCTTTTGGTGAAAGGTTGTGTCTGGGACCGGTCATCAGCGTCCTATGGTGTTGTGGAGGCGGTCGAGAAGGATGTCATGATCGATGGTGTCAAACGCTGTGCTCAGGTCAAGGAGGACCAGGAGAGAAGGGGAGCCAGCATCATCTGCCATCAGTAGGTCATTTGTTACCATCAGCATAGCTGTTTCTGTGCTGTGGGTGGAACGGAAACCTGACTGAAACTTCTCATAGAGGTTGTTGAACTTGAAATGGTCCTGAAGCTGACCAGCAACGGCTTTTTCCTGCACATTGGGACAGGAAGGGAAGGTTATAAATTGTTCTGTAATTTGCTAGGACTTCTGGGTCCAGGGTTGGCTCCTTGAGAAGGGATCTGATGATAGCAATTTTTATAGCAGGTGGGACATGACCAACTTTGAGATAGCGACTTATAATGCGGGTGATCAGGAGACTGAAAGCTGGGATGTATGCTTTTACCAGACCTGTGGAAAAAGGGTCCAGAGCACAGGTTGAAGATTTCCTCTTGCTGATGATGCCCTCAGTTTCTCTCTGTGTGACATCAGTGAAACAGTGGAGAGGCTGGGAGATCCCAGGCTGAGGGTCAACAATATGGGGAGGCAGAGGGGGGGGGGGGTTGAGAGCTGAGAGCCAATGTTGTTGACCTTCGTTCTGAAAAAGTAAACACAATTGTTACACTGCTCCTCTGTGCTTTCAGTTTGCGAGGATTTTGTGGCTTTAGGAGATGGCTTATGGTGGAGAAAAGCCACTTGGAGTTGCCAGGATTATTGTTCATTATCAACATTTTGCTTCAGATCAAAACATTCCAATAGTTGCTGAAACCCGGCTGTAGAGTGGCAAGAGGGGTTATCAACATGAATGTTAAACGGACAATGTTGGTACATGTAGTGCAGAGTGACGCGAGAAGTTTGTGTGAGTTTGGTTGAGGTGGCCGGTATATGAGAAGTAATGCCACAGAGTACACCCCCGGCTGATGCCAGGTCTCCGTGAGACACATGAAGTCAATCCCCTTGTCCAGGATTTGGTCGTGAATAAGACAGTCTCGCAGTGTTGCAAACAATGACGCGTAGGTCTGTTTTGCTTCCGCTATTCAGGTCGAAAGTATGGCATGAGCCTCTGTGGACATAATGAGGTATGTTTCTTAAAATGTTAAAATGTGTATAAAAGCACGTTGGAGCTTCTTTACATAACGGTACATTTGCGGTAGAGTTTCAAAATCTCTGCAGTTGTAGGCTGTGTACGAGATCATAGTTAACAGTTGACAGCAAAAACTCCACAGTGTGTGTGGCAAGCAACAGCACCAGCCACAAGCTGCCAAGCGTTGGCTAACGGCAATTGACAAACCAACATTACCTCCAAAAGCACATAAACAGTCCCAACTTGCGATGAAATAGATCAGTGAATAAACATAGAATCGAATGGATGAAAAATCACAGACGACGGGGAATAGTCACTGAATAAATCAGTCAGTGGGCATGGAGCCTGTCTGTATCAGCTCAGACTGGAAGACCTCCAGAGGGAGAACCAAGGGATGATAAAAAGTAAGTATGGCACACACTCGGAATTTAGTGACGGAAAACAGTGATAAAGCAGATAACTGCAACAAGTTACCACAGAGAAACTACAATAAAAGTAGATCAAAAAAATAAACACAAATAAAATAACAGTCATGGAGAGAAGCTGCTGCCAGTACGCACCAGCATTCCCTCCCCCATTCACTTCACTACACCATGTAGGCTCTATCGGGTGTTTAATCCATATTAATTTCAGAAATCAAAAGTAGGCTAAATATTATTTTCTTAGATCACCATGTTTTTTTTTCCCTCCCTCCAAATACCCTCTAAATACTTAAATAGAAAAACCACATTCACACTGCTAGTAGTCTAATATGCATCAAACGCAGATTAAACCCAGGGGTCATTACTGCCAATATTACGGTGCTCTTGCGCATTGAATAATCGCTTGCAGAGGTTGCTCATTCGGCCCTTATGAAAACCTGCTCGCGGAGGTTACACATTCGGGATGAAGCTTGTGTGCTGGCAGAATGTGAATTTGTGTACATAGATTTCACCCCAATTTGTCTTCATTGTGAAAGAGCCGAATGAGCAACCTCCACAAGCAGGTCCTCAATGCGCAAGAGCACCGTAATATTGGTAGTTATGACCCTTCATACATATAGGCATGTGGGCTATAACATGGATATAATAAGTAGCCATATGTTACAGGGACTTCTCATAGCCCATGTAAAAATAATAACATTACAGCAATATGATTGCTCAATTATACTGCAGTGATTTTAGTTTGATATGCAACATTCTCCTTTTTCCCCTTTGCAAAACACAACAGTTCCTTGAAAAGAGGACCGATTTCTTCCAGATAAGACTTGTAAAGAATTGGACATTGGGCAATACTTCACACCCTTAGTTTGCTGAGTATCACAAACTATTTACAAATAATCGACTTTGAATATCAAGCTGTGCTTTTGTGCTTTTCCTGCAGATGTTAGGGATTGTCTAAAAAGTGCATGAAGCAGAATTTTAAGATAACTGCCATTTTCGAACAGATTGCCATCAAAAATCACAACAATATCAATATCACCACCCTACTTTCATATTCATTTATTAGTCAATATTGCCTTTAACTTTGGAGCAGTATTTTCAATAGAGAGACACCAGGCGGTCAGAACAACCATCTCCACTGGTGCACTGGTCTCACCAGTGCTGTTCAGCCGATACACTGACCACTGCAGAAGCCTAGACCCAAACATGACTTGCATCAAATACTCAAACGACAGTCATTATGAACACTACAAACAAAGAAGGAAGACTCCAGACCCTTTGGTCCTTATTTCTCTTTGGTCCTTATTGTCTCCTTTCCAAACTTTATGAAATAGCAAGCAAAATAGTTGTCCGCCTCGTAACAAGTCTCAAGAACAAGTCACCAGACGCAAGGAGTAGGTATACTTGGTACACTTGGACTCAAGCATCTCCCGGTAAAAGAAATCCTATGATTTGCTTGTTCACATCAGCTGGTCAAAAAAGAGATTTTCTGATTGCCTTAAAATGCTTGTGTGAAGGATGACGATGGCTGTTTGCTACATCAGATCTGAATACCAACCTAACATGACGCACATAGTAAGGAAATGTTTTGTGTTTTTTGATCCACATAATTTGAAACTTTGTGCAACGATTTTGACTGAGTAATCCTCCATATACATATAAACAATGTCGTCCACTGATGAGAGTCTAGATGAGAGTTTAGGCTTCAGAGGGTTTTGAACCCTGGCTGGTGGTTGAACCCTCGTACGGTTTGTTTGGCGAGTCACGTCATGAGGTTTATTAGGGTAGTATACTCCATGCAAAAATGTAGCGTAGGCAGATATAAGTAGTGTCATCATATTGGCTTTACTTGGGTTGTTCCACCATCCACCATTTTCACTAATGGGGATAGCTAACAGGGTAAACAAAGGCCCTCTTGGTTTGGTTGCACACGCAGTGGTTGACGCGTTTTCTTTGTGCCGTATTTTTTCCCGGGACATCGTACCCGGTGGCAGACAGAGCTGCATAGTGAAAGCAAGGCTTATAGGGAAGCTAAGGGAACTAATCTAAATGCTGATGGTGTCATTATTAGCCATTACACTGTGCAATCAACATTTACCTCATATTGATACGTTAAAGCAAAAAAGTTGTCTACAGGACCTTTAATGAAAAGGCAGAGCTCATTTCGCTGTTAAAAAATGCAGAATTGGACAGTGTTATGTTGGCACATAGAGTTGAGAAAAAACATAATAAAAGACAGCATTTTTTAAAGGTCCAGTGTGTAGAATTTCGTGGCATCTAGTGGAACAGACTTGGCAGAAATTGAATAATATTCACAAGTATGTTTTCATTAGTGTATAATGACATGAAAATAATAATCGTTATGTTTTCATTCACTTAGAATGAGCCGTTTATATCTACATGGGGAGCGGGTCGCCTTCCACGGAGGCCGCCATGTTCCACCACCATGTTTCTACAGTAGCCCAGAATGGACAAAGGTCTCTAGAGAAATAAAGCCTTTGACGTTGCATACTGTTGTTGAGACTAAAATAGGTTAGTTTGCCAACGTTTAGTAGCTGGCCCGGGTGGGCAGAGTTCCCCCGCGTTCAATAGTTTTTCAATAATGTCCCAAAGTACCCTGACCTAAACAATAGCCAAACTAAAGTGTAATTAAACCAGATACGTCTCACGTTGATGCTCAATGTTCCAAATAGATATAACATATAATATTAAAATCTCTGTTTAGAAGTGTAACCTCCTAGCTCTACAACAGTAAAAAGCATGTAAAAATACTGCATAGCCAGTGGAGCTCCAGTGTGAATGTAACACACATACTGTATACAGGTGACTTTCGATATGTGTACATTTGGACCGTGTATTCAATTACAGTTTTCTAGTATTTATTGCACCCCTAGCCCCTACTGGCACCTTACAGGCCAGTACAGGCCACCGTTGCTTCTTCTACGTCGGGGGGGTATTGGGTTTGTTGTAATCTGCAACCTCACAGCTAGATGCCACTAGATTTTACACACTGTACCTGTAGGAGCCAAAATACAAAATACGTTTCTTGTTTATTTTTATTTTATTGAAATGAATGGCCTGACACTGCCTTACCACAATCACTGCTGGTTGCTATGGGTGCTGCTGTCAATCTTACCTGGTTACTAGGGTAACCTATTTACTGATGCCGTGATTGGAGGCAGGTGGTGAACAACGAGCCCAGAGGCAAACAGTTTTGGGACCGTGTCGGTGTTTTTTCCGGTAAAGTGTTAACCTGCAACGATGTGCAGGGCAAGTCTCTTTGTTTGATGGTTTGTTTTTGCTGCAATAAAAGGATTGCTATATCCAAATCAAAGAACAACTCTCTGGACATTGAATTTACGAACAACACCAATACACGCGTCAGACTTTGTTTTTTACGCTCGTTGCCCCTCGCAGTAGGGCACCTATAGGTCAAGGACCCTACACTAAGTCCCAAAACTTAGTCCTCATTTAAAAAGGGACTATTGTGAAAACTTTGATGAGCATCGGAAGAAGTGGATCGGACAAAGCCACTGGGACACGCCGGTACGTACATCAACGGCGTGTGGACAATTGCCTCGGCCTGGCGGCCGCAACGAGAGTAGCCGGGAGGAGAAGGAGCCACGTCGCGGCGTTGAGACCCGCCGCATTCCTACCCGGCGCTGGTGGACCCTGCATCGCTGGAGTTGATATCGCCGGCGTTGGATAGCAGCCCGGGGCGGCGCCGAACCGGTACCGCTAGGAGAAGTGGCAGCGTTTGAGCAACTGCGTGCCCAGCAGTGATTCGGCACCGTTCGGCGGAGCCCGCACTGCGGGGAGCTGATAGAGCAGCGCTCGAACGAGAGGCGCTTTTTGGAAAACTTTTGTGGACTTTTCGAAACCAAGTGGACCGGAACGGCAGCGCTGCCACGGACAAAGTCAAGGTATGTAGCGCGCTACCAGCTGGTATATATATGGCCATATAAATAAACATTGTGTGCACACAGGGTCTTGTAAATAAAAATAAAAAAAGAGACAAATCCAATGCATTGGTAAATAAACAAGGTTCAATTCAAAGGTTGAAGTGTTTTTACACTCTGGTTGCAACCCGTTCGTGGGTATTTGAGCTCAAAAAGGGTTTGATTTATAACTGTATTTTTTCTGACTGGTTTCGGATAACGGTTCTGTGCTTTTTGACTGATTGAACTGAAGGTTATTTTCATCTTTGATCGTCGGGTATTTGTTCATGTTTTATGAATTATGGATCCTGTTGGTGTACAGGATCAAGCACATGATGCGCTTTTGGTTGAACAGCCTATGGATGAAAATGAAGCGCAGTCACAGGCACAGCCCAGTGAGCCCACAGAGGCCGAAAATCAGTCCAAGGAGGACAAAAATCAAACAAATGTTCAAATGGAAAACCCGGCTGCAGTTCTGAAAAAACGCGCAATCAAAATGACACCAAAGGCTTACCTGGAAAAGCTTGACAAACTGCAAAAGGAAAGAAAGTCAAAACTAAACAAGGCAACCAACCTGCAAAAACATATTCTGGGGCTCATGAATGCTGGTGAAAGCAAACATAAAGTGCAGTGTGAATTCATGAAATACATCCATGTGATCAGAGAAGCCACAGGGGCACATGACGCTCTTTTGTCCATATTACCTTCAGAGGATAAAGAAAGGCATATAACATGGTTCAAAGCAAAGATGCTTAATGTAAATGATTTTATTGAGGAGGTCAATGCATGGACAAGTCCAATGATGTCTGAATCTGTGGAGGGGGTCACTGAGGAGGTGCATAGAAGTCACTCAAGGTCTGGATCCAGCAGGTCCAGCAGATCCTCCACCTCCTCTGCTCGGAGACAGGCAGAGGCAGAGCGAGCTGCACTTGCCATACAAGCGGCAGCATTAAAGGAGAAACATGCAGTGGAAGAGGAAGAGGAAAAGCTGCGAAAGAAAAAGGAAATGATTGAGCTGAATGCACAACTGGCAGCTGCTGACGCAAAAATTGCAGTTTTAAAATCCCCCAGTCACTCAGTTTCACTTGAACCATCTGACGGAATGGAACAGTACTTTGAGAGAGGAACAAGTGTTCAGCAGTCTTCAATCACATTGAATCCATCACTGCCAGAGCAGCATCAGCAGCAACCACTGCTATTACAGCAGCAGCAGCAACCACTGCTTTCACAGCAGCAGCAACCACTGCTATTACAGCAGCAGCAACCACTGCTTTCGCAGCAGCAGCAACCACTGCTTTTACAGCAGCAGCAACCACTGCTTTCACAGCAGCAGCAACCACTGCTATCACATCAGCAGCAACCACTGCTTTCACAGCAGCAGCAACCACTGCTTTCGCAGCAGCAGCAACCACTGCTTTTACAGCAGCAGCAACCACTGCTTTCACAGCAGCAGCAACCACTGCTATCACATCAGCAGCAACCACTGCTTTCGCAGCAGCAACCACTGCTTTCACAGCAGCAGCAACCACTGCTTTCACAGCAGCAGCAACCACTGCTATTACAGCAGCAGCAACCACTGCTTTCGCAGCAGCAGCAACCACTGCTTTCGCAGCAGCAGCAACCACTGCTTTTACAGCAGCAGCAGCCACTGCTTTCACAGCAGCAGCAACCACTGCTATTACAGCAGCAGCAACCACTGCTTTCGCAGCAGCAGCAACCACTGCTTTTACAGCAGCAGCAACCACTGCTTTCACAGCAGCAGCAACCACTGCTATTACAGCAGCAGCAACCACTGCTTTCGCAGCAGCAGCAACCACTGCTTTTACAGCAGCAGCAGCCACTGCTATTGCAGCAGCAGTCTCCCAGCCAACAACCATCAGCCATACGACAACGTATATTTTGGAATGAGGCACAGGACAACTCAAGACACATGAACCCCCCGGTGCAGTTTACGAATCGACCAGACAGTTCCGCTCAAAGTAACATTGAAACAGCAGCCATATGTGATTTATTGCACAGACAAAATGAAATAACAGCGTTGCTTGTAGAGCAGCAAACCTCTCACCTCCTGCCACCGAGAGAAGTTCCCTGTTTTGAGGGGGATCCTCTACAGTTTCGATCCTTTGTCAGAGCCTTCGTACACTGTGTTGAGAGAAACACAAGAAACAAAGGGGATTGTCTGTACTTCCTGGAAAAGTACACCAAAGGTCAGCCCAAAGACCTTGTCCGCAGTTGTCAACATATGGCACCAGACAGAGGCTATGAAAGGGCAAAGTATTTGCTTGAGCAGCACTTTGGAGACGAATATAAGATCTCGGCCGCATACATGGAGAAAGTGCTCAGCTGGTCTCTAGTGAAGACTGAAGACATTAAATCTCTTCAAGCTTATTCACTTTTCCTCAGAGAATGTTGCAACGCCATGGAAAATGTGCAATACATGGATGAACTAAATGTGCCCGCCAACATGAAAACGATTATTTCAAAACTTCCATTCAAGCTAAGAGAGCATTGGAGAGCCTCAGCATGTGCTATAATGGAAAGACAACATCGCAGACCAAATTTTACAGACATTGTCGCATTTGTCGAACGTCAAGTAAGGATTGTTTCTGACCCCGTTTATGGAGATATTCAATACGCTCCACCAAACACAGGAAGTAGACCCGTAATCAGAGTAAAAGCACAAAGCAAACCCAAATTCAAAGGAGACAGCTTTGCCACTATCACTACCGTTGAAACCCCTGCAGTGGAAAACCAAACAAGTTCTAAACCAGCCCCAAAGCCAACTAATGCATCTGCTCACAATACCACCACTTGCGTATGCTGCTCAAAAGATCACACCCTGAATCGGTGTCCTCAGTTTGCGACACAGACACACAGAGACAAGGTTACCTTAATAAGACAAAGGGGAGTCTGTTTTGGCTGTCTTTGTGTTGGACATCTGAGCAGGAACTGTGACAAACGTTTAATTTGTAAAGTGTGCAGCCAAAAACATCCCAGTGTCCTTCATAGGGAGAGGGCAAGCAACCCAGACAATCCTAAGAAACCAGTGGTGAGTAATGCACCGATTTCGCTGCAAACATGTGGACAAACAGGGGCCGGTAGCAACGCTGGGATTTTGCCAATACTGCCTGTGCAAGTGAAGTCCAGCAAGGGGGACAAAATCATTAAAACTTATGCATTTTTGGATCCAGGCAGTACCGATACATTTTGTTCTGAAAGCCTGATGAAAAGGCTGAAACTAAACGGAAGAAAGGCCAAAATCAGCCTACTGACCATGGGTCCAAAAACCTCAGTCTCCAGCTACATGTTGACAGACCTGGAGATTGCAAGCCTCACGGGGGAACAATTTTATGAATTGCCGAAAGTCTATACTCAGAAGAGGATGCCTGTGAGCCCTAATAACATCATTAAGGAAGAGGAGCTGGCTAAGTGGCCATATATGGAGGGGGTTGTCCTGCCTCGTATTCAAGCCGATGTGGAGTTATTGATTGGAACCAATGCCTCGAAAATGCTTGAACCTTGGGAGGTGGTGAACAGCCATGGCAATGGGCCACACGCCATTAAGACCCTATTGGGGTGGGTCGTTAATGGTCCCCTTTCCGGTCATGATGAGGAGCAGAGTGAGAGGAGCCACCCTGCTGTTAATGTCAATAGGATCTCCATTTCCAAACTTGAAGAGCTGCTGCACAATCAGTATAACCATGATTTTAATGAAAGGTCATCAGAGGACAAAGAGGAACTCTCAAGGGATGATCTAAAGTTCATGGAAATTATGACTGAGTCATGCAAACTTCAAGATAGCCACTACACCTTTGCCCTTCCCTTTAAAAGGAAAGATGTCTCCCTACCAAATAACCAGTGTGTCGCAAAGCAACGAATACTTGGACTGAAAAGGAGGTTTGGAAGGGATGAAAAGTTCCATAGAGAATACACCAACTTTCTCGGTGATGTGATCAGCAAAGGTTATGCTGAACTTGTACCTGAACATGAAATTGAACGTTCAGATGGAAAAGTCTGGTACATTCCACACCATGGGGTGTACCACCCCAAAAAAGGAACTCTGCGTGTCGTGTTTGATTGTGGAGCAGGGTATAGAGGAAAGTCTCTCAACAAGGAGCTTCTACAAGGCCCCTACCTCACCAGCACTCTGTTAGGAGTCCTCACACGATTTCGGCAAGAGCCTGTAGCCCTAATGACTGATGTTAAAGCAATGTTTCATCAAGTCAACGTGGCACAGAAGGACAGAGACTTTCTTCGGTTCTTGTGGTGGCCAGACGGCGACGTATCCCAAGAACTGGTTGAATATAGGATGGCTGTGCATCTGTTCGGGGCAGTGTCTTCTCCTAGCTGTGCTTGTCATGCCCTGCGAAAAATAGCAGAAGACCACCGTGACAGTTTCCCTGCTGGTGTAATTGACACAGTCAGTAGGAACTTCTATATGGACGACTGTCTGAAGAGCTTGCCATCAGAAGAAGCAGCTGTTAAAATGGTCAAAGATTTGACCGACATTTGTCAAAAAGGAGGCTTCCATTTGACAAAATGGATTAGCAACAATCGTGGGGTGCTGCTATCCATTCCTGAGGAAGACAGATCTAAGAATCTGCATGAATTGGACTTGGACAGAGACCAACTGCCAGTTGAAAGAGCACTTGGACTTCATTGGTGTGTTGAGACCGACACCTTTAAGTTCAAGTTGGCGCTCAAAGAACAGCCTCACACTCGTCGTGGGATCTTATCAACGGTTAGCTCAATCTATGATCCATTGGGATTTCTTGCCCCACTCACTCTTCCAGCCAAGCTCATGCTGCAAGATATGTGTCGGAGGAACTATGGATGGGATGATGAAATTCATCCAGCTCTCAAACAGCAGTGGGCAAAGTGGCTGAGAGACTTGGAAGGAGTAAAGGCATTCGAGGTGGAAAGATGCCTCAAGCCAGTGGATTTTGGAGAAACCATCTGCGGTCAATTACATCACTTCTCTGATGCCAGCGAAAGTGGATATGGTACTGTGACATATCTGAAGATATGGGATAACAGCAACAAATGTCACGTCTCTTTCATGCTAGGCAAAG
Source organism: Merluccius polli (assembly GCA_030340625.1). Lineage (NCBI taxonomy): Eukaryota > Metazoa > Chordata > Actinopteri > Gadiformes > Merlucciidae > Merluccius > Merluccius polli. The sequence goes on from JAOPHQ010002209.1 coordinate 15,646, forward strand.
CCAGAGTGGCCCCACTAAAGCAGGTGACCATTCCACGGTTAGAACTCACAGCAGCTGTTCTCGCTGTTCGTGTGGACAACATGCTCAGAGGAGAAATCCAGCTCCACCTTGAGAAATCTTGTTTCTGGACTGACAGCACATCAGTTTTAAGATACATCAGAAATGAAAACAAAAGATTTCACACTTTCGTGGCAAACAGGATTGCTGCCATCCGAAGAACTTCTGACGTCACACAGTGGAGGTATGTTCATACCACACAGAATCCTGCTGACAAAGCCTCAAGAGGAGTAAAGGTGGATGACCTTCTGACCAACAAAGGTTGGATCGAAGGCCCTGAGTTTCTGTGGAGACCAGATGAAGAGTGGCCAGATAGTCCCTTGGAGGACTTGGACATTGTTGCTGATGACCCTGAGGTCAAAAAGGAGCTGGTCACCAATGCAGTAGTTGTCATTGCACCAAGTGCCACACACCAACTGATCACATACTTTTCAGACTGGAAAAAGTTGAAACGGTCAGTTGCTTGGATCTTGAAACTAAAGACGACTCTATTGGAGATGAGTCGGAAGAGAAATCAGTTGAGTCATGAAGCTGCAGACAAGGTCGAACAGGAAATGAAAGGCTGGAAAGCTGCACATGGTAACCAAAGCCTAACACCAGACGATCTCATGAGAGCTGAAACTGCCATTATCTACTTCGCCCAACAGCAAAGGTATCCTGAGGAGCTTGCCGCATTAAACTCTGGGAAAGGTGAAATAAAGAGAGAGAGTTCCATCTATAAACTCGACCCCATTGTTAAGGATGGCCTGCTTAGAGTCGGAGGAAGGTTGAGTAGGGCAGCAATATCTGAGGAATTTAAACATCCTGTTATCCTCGCGAAAGACCTCCATATCGCCACTCTCATTCTGAAGAACATCCACGAGCAGTTAGGCCATGGTGGGAGAAACCATGTACTTTCCAGATTGAGAATAAAGTATTGGATCACAAGTGCCAATGCAGCTGCAAGAAAAATCCTGTCCGACTGCGTCATCTGCAGACGCCATAGAGGGAAGTTGGGTGAGCAGAAAATGTCAGACTTGCCTCTAGAGCGAATTGTCGCTGATCTTCCTCCATTTACCAATGTTGGAGTTGATTACTTTGGCCCATTTGAGATAAAAAGGGGACGCTCCTTTGAAAAGCGCTATGGAGTCCTTTTCACTTGTATGGCATCTAGGGCAGTTCATTTGGAGGTTGCATATTCATTAAATACGGACTCCTGTATAAATGCCATACGCAGATTTGTTTGTAGAAGAGGACCCATCTCTCATTTAAGATCTGACAATGGAACCAATTTTATTGGTGCTAAGAGAGAGTTGAAGGACGCCCTTGCTGCTTTAAACCACAGCAAAATACAATCCGCATTTCTGGAGGATGGGATGCAGTGGAGCTTCAACCCACCAGCAGCCTCTCACCATGGAGGTGCATGGGAGCGGATAATACGAATGATTCGGCAGATATTAACATCAGTTCTTCACCAGCAAACGCTGAACGACGAGAGTTTTCATACAGTGCTATGTGAAGTCGAAGCCATTCTCAATGACCGTCCCATAACAAAGATATCTGGAGATCACAATGATCTCGAAGCTCTCACTCCCAATCACATCCTCACCATGAAAGGAGTGCCAGTCTTGCCACCTGGATTGTTTGAGACGTCTGACCTCTACCTCAGGAGGAGATGGAGGCAGGTCCAATACCTCTCAGACCTGTTCTGGAAGCGATGGCTGAGAGAGTATTTACCTCTGCTACAGGAGCGGCAGAGGTGGGCTAAAGAAAGACGGAGTCTTGTCCCTGGAGACATTGTATTGATTGCGGACCCTTCAGCTCCACGTGGTTCCTGGTTGCTTGGCAGAGTCCTGGAGACGTATCCTGACAGAAGAGGACTGGTGCGTTCTGCTCGAGTAAAGACTAAAACAAGCACACTGGATAGACCAGTAACGAAGCTGTGCTTGCTCCAAGAAGCTGGAGCTTCGGACCTCTAAGACAGAGGATTATTTGTTTATTTATTTATTTACTTTTTTGAATTATTTCTTCTAAATATTTGGCTCCGTTATGTGAATTTGTTGAATTGTGTCTGGCCTCCTGCCATGCCAAATTAGGGGCCGGAGTGTAGGAGCCAAAATACAAAATACGTTTCTTGTTTATTTTTATTTTATTGAAATGAATGGCCTGACACTGCCTTACCACAATCACTGCTGGTTGCTATGGGTGCTGCTGTCAATCTTACCTGGTTACTAGGGTAACCTATTTACTGATGCCGTGATTGGAGGCAGGTGGTGAACAACGAGCCCAGAGGCAAACAGTTTTGGGACCGTGTCGGTGTTTTTTCCGGTAAAGTGTTAACCTGCAACGATGTGCAGGGCAAGTCTCTTTGTTTGATGGTTTGTTTTTGCTGCAATAAAAGGATTGCTATATCCAAATCAAAGAACAACTCTCTGGACATTGAATTTACGAACAACACCAATACACGCGTCAGACTTTGTTTTTTACGCTCGTTGCCCCTCGCAGTAGGGCACCTATAGGTCAAGGACCCTACAGTACCTTTAACTACTAAAACTGCGCATTTTAGGCGTAATAAAATACAATGGCGTGAAATGTACAACAGCGTAAAATATGGCGTCATGAAAGCTTAAACGACTAATTTTACGTTGATTTAAATCAACATGTCTACAATGAGGCATAGTTGTGACACTTTTGGCCTTCCATATGTGCTTGTGTGTGTGTGTGTGTGTGTGTGTTTACGTGTGTGTATGTTGAGGGAGGGCTTGGGTGGTTGGTGTAGAAGTGGCAAGTGTCCTTATTCGCAGTCAACCCTCCCTGCATTGACAGCCTAGTGGCTGGCTGATAGATGATGTGCTCCGATACCTCAGCAGAGAGAGTCACTTAGCCAAAGGGCATCTGTCAAGGATCGTCCCATGCATTCTGAGTCCTTATCTCTTTAATAAAGACCCTATTGTTGGATGCTATTGGACAAGCGGAGTAGTCATATTTGTCGGCAAATTGTGTACAAAATATACTCGTAAACATCCAGGCAATGTGCATGTGTGTGTTAAGGTACATGTTTACCAGCTACAGTAGTCAGAATTAGTACTTCAATTAATAATTTAAGAAAAGTGTGTTGTAATACTTCCTTGCATATAAAAAAAACAATAGATATATTTTTGTATATATTTGTTTTGTATATAAATATACACACAATTGATACATATACAAACATAATATATTTAAACAGAGTTGAGTGTATATATTTATCTGATCCGTCTATGAGAGCAAACGTTAGAGTAGGTTCCTATGGCCATATAGCACTGCCTTGGCTTTGGCTCCCCTTGCCCCTCCTGTGGTGCACAGCGCTACCTACCTCTGCTGCTGTCTGCAGCCTCGCTGCCCTGCCAGATGAGCCCAGCGTGACCAGACTCAACACCGCGTTCACCAGTGGTGCTTTTCAACCAATCAAAATCCCCCAAACACACCAAGCATACAGGGGACGAGACCAAAAAGAAATGGCTGCAACAATCAATGGTGATCCGAGAGCGTGAATTACAAAACAAAGGATCTGGAGCACACAAAGTAGAGTGGCAGATGAGCTAGATAATGGTTTAAACTCATTTCAGAGATAATTTAGGTAAACAAAGAATGGTAGGGGTTTGTGGTCTCACTACCAGAACAAAGGCATGCATGTCTGCCTGGCTCTTTTTATTTGTCATTTTAAAAAATGAGTGCACATCGTTTTCCCAAAACGAGAGATATTTTAAAGCACTATCCATACATTTGAACCAAACTTGATGTTTGATTAGATTGTATACTTCAAAGACATAGCAGCTCATTACTTATACTTTGCTATTAAAAACAAGACGCCAGAGCTCTGCGCATCTCCACAGGAAAATTGGCTCAAGATCAAATCAAAAGTTAATTATCAAATGTCAACGTGGTGATGTGTTAACCACGCTGAAAGATGTGAAGCCGCCGCAGTGTGCCGGCGTCCAATACTGAATACTGATGCACTTTTGTTCAATGTGTTATTTGTTGAGGCCTCAATCATTCATACGCATCATAAACAAGTGTAGAAGCCTCGCTTAAGGCTTATCTTCACCATAATACACTTTACTTGTCAGTCAGAGCTTCACACACACACACACACACACACACACACATCCACACACATCTGCTCCAGGGTCTACTTTAAAATATATTTTTTCTTTATTTCTTTTTTACAAAGAAAATATTGCACTGCTTCTTACTGCCTCTTTGCGCTCCCCTTTGCACTGTGCAAAATAGATGTCGATTGCTTTTTTTTGTGATAGATAATGTTGGATAATGTTGAAGGGCAGCCGTTCCAGAGAAATAAAGGGTATCCTTTTGTTCAAGAGCTCTTCAGTAAAAGACTTAGGTCTAAATCGCTGCAGGGTGGGAAGACCCTCAGCCAGTTATGTTTACCGTGCAACCAGCACAATCCACACTGTAAACATGAGCTTTTATTCAATCTTTTTATTTAAAATATCGTTGTTTTTCAGCCTCTTGGCTAGGGCTTCTGTATTTTACGGTATAACATGTAAATGTGTCAATCAACTCAAAGTTGAATGAGATGGGTGCGATCAATTAGTTAAAGATTTCAAGGAAATTGCAGATTGTGAGAAGCAACTTGTCCATCTTTAATTCATGTGGGTATTTGCATCTGGTCGACTGGGTGGTCTGAGAGTTATCTAGCACTTAAAGGGAACTGGCCAATGAAGCTGCCAAACATCCTTTTCTAGCTTGCATCTTTTATTGATGTTCTTTGGATATTCTTAAAGTGATAAACAGGATCTAAATTATAACCATAACATCACAGAGGGATGTATCCAACCAACTACTTGTCAACAACATATTATGTTTTGTGTAGTTTGTACTTCCTCAAAGTCCGAAATGCCATAGCTTTATTCAGCTGCACCGGCACCTAAATGTAATTGGTCACCCACTTGGCTACGTAGCGGGTAAGAAAAATAAAAAAAATAGACTCCACCCATTAAATCGGCTTGAAGGAATAGACGGTATTTCGATAGACTGACATTACGTGAGATGCAATGTATTTAATGAAACATTATTTTAATGCACACCTTGATAACCCTTAATAACATAATTAGAAGTACATTACATTACATTTATGTTGTCCATCACTTTAACAATACTTTGGTCATGTATTTGTTATTTGACACGTTTATATTATTTGAAATGGCAAAGGTTCGAGCTCACTGATTAATATTAATTTCGAGACCATTGGTAATCAGTCTTGTGTCTCTCGTGTCAGTCCCTTGTCTGATAGG
>JAOPHQ010002210.1:0-15310 GCA_030340625.1 Merluccius polli
ATGTAGTTAAGCTCATTGTAAGGAGACGGTTGAGTGCTGTAACCATCAGGTGTAGTTAAGGTTAGTGGAAGGAGATAGCTCAGCTCTGTAACCATCTGGTGCAGTTAGCAGTCTGCAAAGTGAACCGGCTTCCTTCGCGACATTAGAAGAACCACGAAACGATCTTCCTGTTCCCCCTCCAGCACGACATCACATCTCTCTCTCCCTCTCTCTCTCTCTCTCTCTCTCTCTCTCTCTCTCTCTCTCTCTCTCTCTCTCTCTCTCCCCCTCCACATCCCTCCTTCCACTCCTCTATCAGCGGGGCCACTTAGGCGTTCACTGTCTCTGCGAGCCTTAGTAGAGATGGATCGAGGCGCGAGCAGAGCGATGCATCTTCATCATCGCCTGCCACTTATCCCGTCTCACACATCCACCACGACACGAGCGCGAAACCTGCCCATTTTGTCGCACCTTTTTTTCCCCCCCCCCCCGCAACTATTTCTGGATTTAGAGACCACCCCCCCCCCTGACCATCATCCCCCCCGTCTCCCTCCTCCCGCTGATCTCAGCTATTCATCACGTTGTCCACCCGTCCGTCTGTTCAGCAGGTGGGAGCTTATTCCCAAGGCCCCAGTGGGCTCATTGTTTTTCGTAGCGCACCCCCACGTTGTTCTGGGGGGGGGGGGGTAGGTTGGGGGCTGCCACACCGACGAAATCCCTCCAACCTGTTTGAATGAGCAATTACTTTGAGCTTTGGCGGATATGGCACCACAGGTACGCCGTAGCAGTGACCCCACTACTCCCTAACGAGCCAGCTCAGCCAATCAGATCGAAGGGCCAGAGAAGTTCAGCTAATTGGGGGTGAAGTTTTCTATAATGGCTCTGGTGGCACCGTGACTACCTTTGAAATATTTATATATATTTTCGGTTCCATGATGTTAAGCACAATGAAGAAGTTAATTGAGGTAGGTCTTTCTTTCTTTCTTTCTTTCTTTCTTTCTTTCGTTTCTGGTCTGGCATTATGACATTAAAAACAGCGGTTTCTCGGTTGAAAAAGCAATTATCCAATGAGCGCTGCAGGGAGACTAATGATTAGCCAATCAGCGCCATGTGGGGGGGGGGACTAACGCCGTCGGTAAGCTGTGCATCAGAACCAAGGAGGAGAAGTAACAACGATGGCGTCCGCTAATAGACAAGATAGACGCCGCTTTCGAGGCTGGTCTAAATTAAAGGGTATGTTGAGGCGTGTCTTGCTTATATCGCCCGACGTCGTCGTTTGATTTAACTTCACTCCGCTCTTAAAACCCTCAGCAAAACCAGTATGTTGTCATGGCAACGCATCATTGTCAACATTGTAAAACGACGTTAGATTCAGGCGGATACGTCGGTCTCTAGTGATTGGTTAGTTGAAACATCGAATCCCCCACGGAAATTGGTTATAGCGGAGGCGATGACAGACCGAAGATGGAAAATGGAGAGCAACAAGTTAACAATTATGTCCGATATCAGGATAGCACGGCGCTAAATTTATTGCAGAAATGTCAGATATTCTTATACCTGTCCTATTACAGCATTAAGAATAGTCAGGATGTGAAAAAAACTGTAATAAAACTTTGATTGGGGCAATTTGTTTGTGTTTACAGACAACGACACACACACAAGGATACACACAGGCGGGTGTCTGAGAGAAACGCGTATTGTTGCGTATGCGTATAGTCAACATTTTCCGAAATAAATCATAAAACACAGTCAAATGATTGCATTGATTTGTGGGCCGAAGAAGCAAATGCGGTCTTGTCTCGTCAGGCGCAAATTGAAAAAAGCCAATGGAAATTGGTTTTCCCCTGGCGCGCGCCACCGCCGCTACCCGCCGCCGCTACCGCCGCCGCCGGAGGAAAAAATCTGCGCCAGCCATCGAGTCTTCCAGCCGGCGGCATCGATTCACGTGTCGATATGGAGAAAAAAAAAAAACTTTGACCGTCTCAAGCGAAGAGAAATCACGCCGACGCGCGGCGACAGAACAACTCCGCCGGGGGAGCGAGGATTAAAAGCAAACAACGTGGGACCGAAAAACAAGGTTCAACCAAAATGGCTTCCTCTGCCCAAACGCCATTGTAGCGGCCTTAATAGAGAGAGAGAGAGAGAGAGAGAGAGAGAGAGAGAGAGAGAGAGAGAGAGAGAGACCTGCGATGTGAATGTCGTTACGTCCGGATGAGACAGAGCGAGGGGATAATCATCTCCCCTCCATCGCCTCTAACTCCGCCAAACGAACTGCGGCGACTCATGCAAAGCAGAAGTGTGTGATTCCATTCAATTTTGATTATGTCGTTAATGAGTCCGGGGGTGGCGCCGCATTCACTGCGGTCGCGCCGTCACCTCCGCGCGTTCGCGGGACCGCAGAGGTCGCGCCGTTAATGGGGTGCGATGATTGGTGGAGTTAGACTAAATGGGGGAACTACGGTAATACCTTTATATCGTCGCCGTGATTTGATGACGACGAAGATCGAATACGGAGTAGTAGGGCGATTTTGTGGACTGAACGCCACACGGCCGTAGGGGGGAAGACGAGGGGAGGAGAAGGAAAAAGTGCGAGTTTAGCGTGTTTGTTTTGGAGCCAAAACGAAGGCGACGGACGCCGCGGATGTTCACACGGAGCGATGCACAGATGGCGCTTGTTAATTTCCCCCAAGCATACAGCGGCTCGCGCTGACCACTTAGTGTCTTTTGTCAAATCAACCACTAGGAAAAAAACAGCAACCAGCGAACAGCAACAACAACAACAACAACAACAAGGCCCTTCAGTGTCCTCCTCTGAGTCGCCTTTTTTTTCTCGCAGAAGAAGGACTGCACCATTCATCCCCCCCCCCCCCCCCCTAATAATACATTTAGACAGGGTGGTGCTCATTTTTTGGGCCGTCTGCTATTTTTAAAAAGGAAAAAATGCTTCGGGGACCGGCGGCACGCCGCGCACTTCCTTCGAGTCTGGCACCACACTGAGTCGGACGCTCCTCGCTGCAGAGGGAGGCTAGCGTCCGGGGGAGCGGCGGGCGGCGGCATGGCAGGAGTGAGATCCATGTTTCAAGCGAGGGAGATCAATCACGAGGCTCCTCCACAGGCCCGGCCTTGGCACCGTCACCGCTGTCTTTCGGCAGCGCAGATCAATGAGGACCGAGGCGGGGCCGTCTCTCTCCCTCCCTCCGCCGCCGCCGCCAGGGATAAAGGATTATATTCTGCTGGTTATTATACACAAGGGCAGGAAGAGAATAACGTCGGTGTGTTTTCTTTCCCCCCACACATGCGACTTCAGCCGCTGTCACCGAAGCGACGTAGTTGAACTGTGTGGCGCTTTTATTGTGTTACTTTGACGAAGACACATGAAGGTACTGTGCTGTCGGTTTCCTTCTGACAGCCTCACACCCGTCGGTATAAAACTATTTGGGGAACATCTCACACCTCGGCCCTCATGATCAATACTGTTAGTAACAGAGGAGCAATTGCAAACGATTGAAAGAATTTACCGTTTAAAATATCTCATCATATCTTTAAAGTGTCAGTGGACCCAAAATTGTGATCTTCAACATAGCAATCTATGATATTTGGTCACTGTTACTAAAATAAGACTGTCATTTATAGGAAAACAGGTGTAAAAATGTGTTTGCCGGTCTTCACACCATTCAACTCCGCTCCAAACTCAAGTTGCGTTGTTTGCGGCGCATTTCCTATACAACATCGCTCGTTGTAACGCTCATACACAACGACGGCGCCAAAGTTAAAGCTTAAAGTTGGCTTTTTTAGACATTGTTAAATCCCATAGTGTAACTCTTAAGCTGAAACACAGTTTTAAAACACTTTAAGCGAGAGAAATCTCCCCATACCCGACGTCGATGTCGTTGCCGTAGAGACGTGAGTCCCAATGGGGGAAGGAGACGAGAAAATGAGGCTGACCCCTATGGAGGATTCCCCGGATAAATCCCAGGAAGATGGGAGGAGGAACGGGGCTCAGCCCGTCGAGGCGTGACGCTCCTCGCTTGCGTGTGGAGAACAGGGAATGGGGATGAGGGATGCCTTCCCACATGAATGAACGCCGAGACGCCGCCGCCCGCGGGAAGCGTCGGGATCTTCGCCATCACGCGTTACATAAAACGATATATCCGTCTATTTGCATCCCCCCTCCATGCACGCCGAAACGGTACATCCATCCATCTTAACCATCCAATTCATCCATTCATCCATCCATCCCACACCAGGGGCGCCGCTGAAAACGCCGCGTTGCGTCGCCTCACCCTCACCCTCAAGGTTTCTTTTCACATCGGGGAAACCATCAACGTTACAAAGAGCGACGTCATCGTTTATGAAGAAGGGGAAGGCGGTGCGTCGACGCCGCCGGCGTTCGCCATCGAGGAATCGAAGCCCTCCGTTTTTTTTTATTTCCACATTACTCCCCGGGGTCGGAAAGCGGCGGCGGCGGCGGCCATGCAGCCCACACACACACACACACACACACACACACATTTGAGCCGCAATCCCCCCCAAAAAAAGGGAGGGTGCTGTCGAGGTAAAAACAAAGAGGTAATTCCTATTTCATGGCGCATAATAAACGATATACACAATACACACACGGCGTTAAAGTGCAGGGGGGGGGGTAACCGGGAGATACAACAACACGGCCCTTTGGGGGGGAAAACGCCCGAGTAAACACGTATGTTTTTCAATTTATTTTTCACGAAATGCCCGCGGGGGCCGGCTCCCGCGGAAAAGGTATCCGATATGAGCCTCGGCCCGGCGACGTTTTGAAGACTACAACTTCACTGGGAGACAGTCGCTCCTCTGGGGGGGAGGCCAGACCGCGGCGGCAGGTGTCCCGGTTATGATTATAGCGGCCGGCTATCATTTAAACGTGTTCATGTTTTTTATGGCGTGTTCTGCTTTCCAACACGCTACTCTCCCCGGAAACCTACTGCGGCTACTGAGGCTGGGATGTTTCAACTAGCTGGCAGCTCTGACCCATATAATATATATATTTATATATATATCATATTTTATATATGAATTATTATGTACTGAAAAAGAGCACAAGTCTGTCTCCCACTGCAGCAATATTACCGGCGTTATTAATATTCTGCGCACATACACACACACACAGCAGAGGAGCGCTGGCTCTCCTGCAAAACTCTGTTTACAACAGCCAGACACATTTTCACAAACACAAATGAAATACACGGGGAACAAATAAATTGAATCTACACTTGTGCCTTATCACCGGTTCACCTGGTCAACCGGGGGGGGGAACCCAGACGGGAAGAAGAAGAAGCGGCGGACGAGGACGGCTTCGCCAATCTGGCCGCCGCCACCGCCGCCGCTAGCTGACCGACTGACCTCCAGTCTCGCCGAGTCAGCGTTTTTTCCCGTATCTGTGTCCCAGAAAGTTCCGGGGACACGGCGGCGTTGATTAACGGTGACCGGACCGCAACCGCAATCCCCCCCCCCCCCCCCCTACTTATCAGGGAGAGGTCTTGACCGAACCCCGGGGGGAACGGTACTTCTAGAAAAATGCACCCGGTGGTGAAACAAACTTGATTTAAAAATGTGATTTACAGCAGCGGGGGGGAAACAATAAGAAAAATACCCCAAAATGACCCCAAATAAACCCGTGGATATAGTATAAGGATAAACCCGACTCACCCGTACATTTCTGTGACTGTCGACGCCGACAGCCAATGACAATCGTGTGTTCGGTTTCTTGAAGACATGACACTGCGAGACTTAACTTAACTCGCTCCAATGCGTCAGCCGCCGCCGAGATGTTATTGATCTTATTCAAATAGTTTTTTATTATAATTGTATTTAAAATTGGTACATTTATTGTATATATATATACTCTTGTTTTCGTACTCTCTTTTCCCGCTGTACTGCTGTCTGTCACTTGTGAATTTCTCCTAAGGGGGATTAATAAAGGACTATCTTATCTTATCTAACTGACCTGCGACGCGGCACGGCGGCCACAGTGTGGCGCTCGCCTCTCCGCAGGGCGCCTGTAGCCCTGTGGGGGGGGGGTCGTCGGTCGACAGCACCGACGGCGGGGGAGGAATCTGGCGCGTGCGTGAGAGACGGAGACGGGGGGGAGACCTGTCAATACTGCACTTTGCCTTCAATGTCAACAGCAGGCAGCAGACGGATGGGAAAAGCAATCGACGAGGCGCTGGCGGCGGCGGCGGCGAGGGAGCTCACGGCGGCGTCCTGGAGGTCACCTCGCCACACGTTGTGCAAGGAGGCGCACTAGGCCTGAACCGGGAGCCTTGTGTCGTGTGTGTGTGTGTGTGTCGTGTGTGTGTGTGTGTGTGTGGGAGTGGTAAATGTGTGTGTGTGTGTGTGATGTGCACACGTACATCCACATTGTGCCCTTTTCTGACATTTTACCGGCAGCTTTACAGCATGAAGGTTTGGTGGGAGGGGGGGGGGTGAGGTTTTTGGGGGAGGGGGGGAGGGGGGGGGGGGGGGTTACTACAGCATGAAAGCTGTGATGATAAATAATTCAGAGCCCCCCCCCCCCCCCAAAAAAAAAAAAAAAGTCCTTGCATGTCAGAGCAATAAGGAGACATCACTGACACAATCAGACAACTGTTGAGCTTCAAGGCTGCGAAGCTTCAGCCCTCTGTAGCCTCAGAACTCAAAGCCATTCAGATCCACACGAGTTGTGCCCCCCCCACCCACCCCCCCCACCACCGTCTGCCAATGTGTAACGTTACAGGTTTTGGTTCTGAACAAACGGCTGGGGGTTTCTGATTCACTTTAGCTATTAAAGTTTTAATTAACTGCCAGTCATATTCTGAAAGCTTAACACTCGGCCCAGCAGAGCCCTGGGTGGCGCCGCAACAATGACTTTATTCTCCGTGTTGACATTTGGACGTTTTTTTCCCCCATTCACTAAGTAATACGCAGGATAAGGTTCACTATTCACCCGGCGACAAATGAAACAAAAACCCAGCGTGAAAATGACAGCACACCGCCGTTTCTTCCCCCCCCCCCCCCCTCTATTCCCGGAGAAACAATAGCAGGATTACATCCATCGCGTTGGGGCGGAGGTGGCGGCGGCGGCGGGGGTCCTTAATTACAGACGAAGGTGAAGAAAGTAATCAGTCAAACTGGGCAGTGTTTGAGGGGCGAGGGAGGGGGGGGGGGGGGGGGGGGAAAGCAGCGGCACGTCGGTGCGAGGTAGTAAAAGCGCCGCGTGGGGATCAGATGTCTCCGGATCGGAACCTCGCGCCGCCGTACCAAATGCCTCATGGGACGTCCAGCTCCAGCACTGTGTTTGGACTGGGTCACCGTTGGCGGTCAAATGTGTTTTCCTTTCTCTTTCTGGCATGGCGATGTGTCTTTATACAGATGTAGGGGCGGTCGGTAAAATCGACGCGCCGTTAGTCCTTTTCGTAGTGTCACAATTCGATCCTTTGTTGCGTAACAGTAACAGCGAAATAAAAAATAAAACTCATCTTAAACAGAAAACTCGCTTATATCCCGAAATGCGGTTGATAACTTGTTTGCCCTTAACACACGCCATCACATCACACTGTACAATAACAGCTAATAACTCATAACAACACAGTCTCCAAGCACCTCATATGTTTGTACATCATGTGTTCACTGCACCTTTTACTTTGCACTACAATTTATTTATACATTTTTTTATATTGCATTTTATTCTTTAACTCATTGTGTTGTTACTGTGTGTAATGCTGCTGCTACACTGCAGTTTCCCAGCTTGGGATCAATAAAGTCTATCTATCTATCTATCTATCTATTATCTATCTATCTATCTATCTATCTATTATCTATCTATCTATCTATCTATCTATCTATCTATCTATTATCTATCTATCTATTATCTATTATCTATCTATTATCTATCTATCTATCTATCTATCTATCTATCTATCTATCTATCTATCTATTATCTATCTATCTATCTATCTATCTATCTATCTATCTATCTATCTATCTATTATCTATCTATCTATCTATCTATTATCTATCATCTATCTATCTATCTATCTATTATCTATCTATTATCTATATATCTATCTATCTATCTATATTATCTATCTATCTATTATCTATCTGTCTGTCTGTCTGTCTGTCTGTCTGCCTATCTATCGATCTATCTATCTATCCATCCATCCATCCATCTATCTAAACACACCTTTACCTGTTGCTCAGGTGACGTCTACATATAGAGTCGACGCCCCCCTGACATTATCGTTGCTTACAGTAATCATCACAATCATTTCGGTCATCATATCGCGTCAACATAATTAATAACCGTATTTCATCATGATCCGCATGATTTGATACGTAGGCGGCAGCATGATTATAAATGACTCACACGAATATGATACATATGATAATAGCGTAGGAAAAACACAAATCGGTGTATCGGCTTCAGCAACAGATGTGACGCGTGTATTTATGCGTATTTTGGACGTGAATCCGATTTTTTATTTTTTTATTTTACTAATTAAATATATATTCAATTTATATTAAATATAAACTCAACACGACTCGAACTCGACTGGTGATCCCGAACGGGCGCCGCATGTACTGTCCGTCTGTCTGTCTCTCTGTGCCGTCTGTCTGCGGTCCGCAACGGAGGTCACGTACCGGCCCCTGGTTGTCCTCTCTCCCCCCCGGTCCATCAGTCTGGAGGGGGAGGGGGGGGAGACCCTGCCCTCCTCCCCCCCATAAAGCATCTGTCCACAAGGCCGCCGCCACGCCCGCCTCACACGGACATGTTTACTGCCTGCAGAGCCCTCAGCCGGGTCGGCCTCCGATGCTTTATGAGGCCCAGTCAAAGGGAAGACGTGATTAAAGGTGGGAGGCTAGCGAGGGGGGGGGGGGGGGTTTAGGGATCACGGACCCCTATCTCACCCCTCCTCCCCCACCTCACCCTCCTCAGCCACCTCATCCTCCTCTGTCACCTCACCCCCCTCAGCCACTTCGCCCTCCTCTGTCACCTCCCCCTCTGCCACCTCCCCCCTCAGCCACCTCACCCTCCTCAGCCACCTCACCCTCCTCAGCCACCTCACCCCTCCTCAGCCACCTCACCCTCCTCTGTCACCTCACCCCTCCTCCGCCACCTCACCCTCCTCAGCCACCTCACCCTCCTCCGCCACCTCACCCTTCTCAGCCACCTCACCCCCTCAGCCACCTCACCCTCTGCCACCTCTCCCCCTTCAGCCACCTCACCCCCCTCAGCAACCTCACCCTCCTCAGCCACCTCACCCTCCTCAGCCACCTCACCCTCCTCAGCCACCTCACCCACCTCAGCCACCTCACCCTCCTCAGCTACCTCACCCACCTCACCCCCCTCACCCTCCTCTGTCACCTCACCCCCTCAGCCACCTCACCCCTCCTCAGCCACCTCACCCCCCTCTGGTCGTCTTCTGTTTTATTCACTATGTGCAGCTTGACCTTTCGTTTTCTGCTCTCCATGTCTCCAATCGTCTGGACGAGAACACTGGATTGCATTCCCAGCCATTTCATTTGTGTGTGTGTGTGTGTGTGTGTGTGTGTGTGTGTGTGTGTCAGCGTGAGTGAGAGAGAGAGAGAGAGAGAGAGAGAGAGTGAGAAAAAGAGAAAGTGTGTGTGTGTGTGTGTGTGTGTTCAGGTGTGTGATGAGAAAAATGGTCTATTGTTGTCCTGAGGTTCGGCGGGTTAAAGCAATCTATCAACCTCTGTATCCATCCATCAATTTGTATATCTCCATTGTATATATGCAATACAAACTAAACACCAAAAACTAAACTATATACAATACACTATATATAGTATATATATATATATATATATATATATATATATATATATATATATATATATATATATATATATAATTTTTTCTTCTTATCGCTTCTTTGCAGTCAAACAATCCACTGTTGCATCAAGTTAAGCCCTCTCTCTCCCTCTCTCTCTCCCCCCCTCTCCCTCTCTCTCTCCCCCCTCTCCCTCTCTCTCTCTCTCTCTCTCTCTCTCCCTCTCTCTCTCTCTCTCTCTCTCTCTCTCTCTCCCTGTCTGTCTGTCTCTGTCTGTCTTGCTCTCTCTACCATATCACAGCAGTCGAAGGCAAATCCCCATGGGAACAATCTGCCAGTCACTGCCAGGGATCCCAGGGGGCTGAGCTCAGTATCCATGGCCTATCCATATTCACACACACACACACACACACACACACACACATACACACACACACACTCTCACACACACACACGCATACATTCACACGCACACGTACAAGGATGGAGAGAGGAAGTGGCGGTCGTATCTCACATCTCACACTCGCTCGCCTAGATGAGTGCCGCTTCGCTCACCTCCATCGCTGAATGCAAATACGCCGTGAATCAAACATGAACATAATTAGTGGCGGGGGGGCGGGGGAGGGGGGGGGCGGGGTTTAATGGGAGGTTTTAATTGAATACAGCTTCCGTATGCACATGGAGAAATCGGGTTTATATGTAAACAAACTGCTCGTTTCTACACCGCGCCGTATATTGTGATGTCATTACTTCGTCGTTTCCATATGTTGTAGTAATTCATCACTTCTCTCTCTCTCTCTCTCTCTACTACAATTGCTGAAATGCTTTTCTTAAATACTGTAAAAATGTATTTCATATGCGGCTGCGGCTCAGCCAACTCTGAACCACGAACTGCAAAATCCACTCAGTGCAATCATCCCAGCTGTGTGTGTGTGTGTGTGTGTGTTTGCAATTGTGTGTGTGTATTTGTGTGTGTGTGTGTGTGCATGCATATGTGTGTGTGTGTATGTGCGTGCACGTGCATTTGGGCATGTGGGTGTGTGTTTGTGTGTGTGTGTGCATCTGTGTAATTGTGATTGTGTGTGTGTGCGCGTGTGTGTGAGTGTGTGTGTGTGTTTTCTGTGTGTGTGTGTGTGTGTGTGTGTGTTTGCAATTGTGTGTGTGTGTGTGCACATATTTGTGTGTGTGTGTGTGTGTATGTGTGTGTGTGTGTATGTGCGTGCACGTGCATTTGGGCATGTGTGTGTGTGTGTGTGATTGAGTGACTGATTGAGCGAGTGTGTGTGTGTGTGTGTGTGTGTGTGTGTGTGTGTGTGTGGTTTGTGTGGGTCTTTATTGTGGACGTCTACTGCTCTTGAGTGTGCTCTGGCCCATGGGCGCTCCATGTCGGTGCTGTTTTGTGGCTATCGTTTATATTTTACTCAGTGCTGCTTTAGTGAGCTATTAGCTAAGTGCTAAACCGTGGAGCCGCTCCAGCAGAACAAGTTAAAGAAGTAAGAAGCTTTGCTCTCCGTTTAGTGCTCTGCGGCTGCATGCTAGATTAATATTATTGCAGTGGCCTCTCTCTCTGTCTCTCTTTGTCTCTCTCTCTCTGTCTCTCTCTCTCTCTCTCTCTCTCTCTCTTTCTCTCTGTCACTCTGTCACTCTCTCTCTCTCTCTCTCTCTCTCTCTCTCTCTCTCTCTCTAACCTGTCTGTCTCTCCATCTGCCTCTAGTCGCCTCTGTCATCGTCTTTACGGTGTTCAGTATTGCCGCAGACCCCGAGGCGTTCAGTATTTGAGCTCCGGTTCGGCCATCTCGCGAGGGTTAAGGGCGCGCGCCGCCGCCGAACGCTCCTTTTATACTTAATTCCCCCCGGGAGGAGCGGACCCGGGGAGGAGGTGAATCGGGAGAAACTATCAAACTAATACATATGGATGCACATATCCGCGCGCGCGCCAACGCCGCGGCGGGTCAAAGGTATCGATGAAACGCAAATGATAGTTAATGGCCGTCGTGAATAATAGATGGAGGTTGATGCTTTTTTTTTTTTTTTTAAGCCGAGCACAAAAAGCCCGCCGGGCATATAGGTACACAAACGCACACACACACACGCACGCACACACACACACACACACACACACACACACACACACACTCACTCGCTCAATCAGTCACTCAATCACACACACACACACACATACCCAAATGCATGTGCACGCACATACACACACACACACAAATATGTGCACACACACACACACACACACACAATTGCAAACACACACACACACACACACACACACACAGAAAACACACACACACACACACAATCACAATTACACAGATGCACACACACACACAAACACACACCCACATGCCCAAATGCACGTGCACGCACATACACACACACACACACATATGCATGCACACACACACGCACACACACACACACACACACAAACTACGTGTGTTTTTTTAAAAAGGAACCGGTATTATTTAAGTATGAATGGAGCCGTATATATCTTAGAAAGCGTGGAAAAAAAACCATAAATCTAAATAACGTCCTCCTCCCACAAGCCCTGTTTAATGCGGCTTTTTAATTGTCATGATTTAAGATTTGTTTACCGCCCGCCGCCGCTACACCCACGGCTCCTCTGAGTGATCATTCCCATTCGACGCTAAACTTAATCCGCCGCAACTCGTTGAGAAGGGGGGCGGCGGCGGGGCGACGGCGGGGGGGGGGGCGCGGTCGCAAGCATGACGCTATTAGGATTCACAGCGGCGCTCGTGACACTTTTAAACGACTTTGGATGCAAAGCGCTTACAGCTGCAGAAATTCAGCCCCGCTCGGTCGCCATGGCAGCGGTGAGTTTAGAGGAGGAAACCGCCGCCGCCGCCGCCGCCGCCGCCACCGCTGCTCCTCTTCCCCCGGTGACTGCCTTTATCTCTTGTTGCACATTTACTAAATCCTTCACTCTCGAAGCTATTTCCGTGTTAAATTTAGCGCGTTCGGTTATTTCTCTATATACGGGATATATGGCGGCGGTGGAGTCGCATCCCCGCCATGCGCTTCCTGTTAAGGGCCGCCGTGTTTCAGGTGTCCTGCGCCGGCAGATTGCAATGCTAGCTGTTGGGATCCGGGTGTTTACATGCAGGCAATCTTAGTGGTTGTAAAAACTGCTTTCACCCCCCTCCCACACACACACACACACACGCACACACACACACACGCGCGCGCGCGCGCACGGGGCGATACGCTGCTTGACTAAACGAGAGGAGCGGAGAGAAATACTTATGTGTGAAAAGTTGCAGGAATATTGCTCCGTATGTTGCAAAAATTATGGAAATGGGAATTTATTTATGACACTGTTTGTGAAAAGTGCAAACTTTCTTTCTCACAAAAGTTATTTTCATTTTCAACGTTTTTTTTTTCTCCATTCATTCTTTCAGTGCATGACCAATACAGATGTCAATAATTGATCTGTATTTTCTGATTTGAAAGCAGCAGATCTGGGTTGTACTCCCCCCCCCCCCCCCCCCCACCCCCCGTGTGGCTGAATCTCATTATGCAGAAGAATGAATGGTACAATAAACCGATGAGTAGATTTTAGTTTTTATTTAAATGTAAATACAACCAGATGTCATGTCTAGAGATGTGTTCGCCAACCGCTAATTGCGTTGAAAAGCACCCTGATGGTGCTTTTTAATCTGTCTTAATATTTCTATTATGATCCACGATGACTTGTCTTCATTAAATTTGCATCGCAGCTGCTGTTACAATTCCCCATAAAGTGGGAAATTGTGTCAAATGTGATCCAAACTAATTGTCTCTCACTGTGTAAACGCCTAATGTCTAATGTCATGTTGGTACACATGGGAACCGTGTCCCGCCGCATTTAAATAGCAATGAATCGGGCCGCCTCGCGTCGCCATGACGACGTGCAAAAGGTGCAAACAAAACCGAACAAAATGATTTTAATTCATCACAATCCTACACAGTGGGGGGGGGGGGGTTACTGTACTGACCACAGTGGTGTGTGTGTGGAGAAGAAAGAAAGAAAGAAAGAAAGAAAGAAAGAAAGAAAGAAAGAAAGAAAGAAAGAAAGAAAGAAAGACAGACAGACAGACAGACAGACAGACAGACAGACAGACAGACAGAAAGAACCAGACTCAGACTCACGGTGCCGTCGTCCTCGCGGCTGTCGCTGGTGTCTTCGTTCTTGTGGCGTCCCGTCGAGGAGCGCGTGTCTCTCTTCCGGCTGGCGTCTGTCCCCTCGCTCTGTCTGTCTCCATCTGGACAGAGAGAGAGACAGAGAGAGAGAGAGAGAGAGAGAGAGAGAGAGAGAGAGAAAGAGAGAGGGGGGGGGAGAACCATGAGTTTCGAACAAGGGGAGTTATGAACGTCGCCATTAATTTCTCACCATGAGCCTCAAGGCGATCTCACTCACGCTAATAATCATTTTTAATAAATGCGTTGTGATGACGACGACGACGACGATGACGATGGTGGTGATGATGAAGAAAGCCATTAATCATCAGGTTCGCCTGGCGTGCCGCCGAACCGCGGTATATCTACAACATCGTTATCCAACAACAACAACGTCACGTTCATCATCTTCATCACTGACAACCAGAGACATTAAAGCCTTAATATCTTTTTTGTGTGTGTGTGTGTTCTTTTAAGTTTCTCCAAAGCAAAGAGATTTTTCCTTTTTTTAAATAAAATTCAAGGGTGATTGGGGAAATTTGAGGAGCGACGCGGCAGATGGAGAACTACCCGGCTGGGGGGGGGGAGGGGGGGGGGGGGGGGGGGGGGGGGGACCGGCGCCGCTAGAAAAGGTGCGGATGCCGAAGACGTGGAGACGACATAAAACAAGGATAAAAACACGAGAGCTCCTCAGGAGGCGGCCGGACCCCAGATGGATTATGGGAGTTTTGCAGCGTGATCGTAACCATAAGAAATACAACCTAAATTCAAACTGTTGGATGTGTGTGTGTGTGTGTATGTGTGTATACATGTGTGTGCATGTGTGTGTGTGTGTGTGTGTGTGTATACATGTGTGTGCATGTGCGTGTGCGTGTGTGTGTGTGTATATGTGTGTATACATGTGTGTGCATGTGCGTGTGCGTGTGTGTGTGTGTGTATGTGTGTATACAGGTGTGTGTGTGTGTGTGTGTATACATGTGTGTGCATGTGCGTGTGTGTGTGTGTGTGTATACATGTGTGTGCATGTGCGTGTGTGTATGTGTGTATGCATGTGTGTGCATGTGCTTGTGTGTGTGTGTATATATGTGTGTATACATGTGTGTGTTCATGTGCATGTGCGTGTGTGTGTGTGTATATGTGTGTGTGTATACATGTGTGTGCATGTGTGTGTGTGTGTGTGTATATGTGTGTATACATGTGTGTGCATGTGCTTGTGTGTGTGTGTGTATATGTGTGTGTATACATGTGTGTGCATGTGCGTGTGTGTGTGTGTATACATGTGTGTGCATGTGCGTGTGCGTGTGTGTGTGTGTGTATATGTGTGTATACATGTGTGT
>JAOPHQ010002211.1:0-17157 GCA_030340625.1 Merluccius polli
AGGGAGAGGGAGAGAGGGAGAGGGAGAGAGAGAGGGAGGGAGGGAGGGAGAGAGAGAGCTGATGTAATGTGTGTGTGGACCAGCTTCTCGGCAGCAGGGCCAGATGGCCGCCTTGCTTATTGTTTGTTGTTGCTTATTGTGTGTTGGTGTTTGTTTGCTCACCAGTGGTTTTACACCGAAGTCAAACCGCTCTTTGATTGGTTGAATTAATGCCATGTGACATCTGGTACCAAGTGGGGGAAGTCGAAAAAAAATCGACTTCCAATTGGAAGTCGATTTGGAGTTTCGCTATCTCAATGGGATTTTAGTGCTGCTGGTTATTCTGAAACTTTGGTCAATTTTCCATATCATTCAGCAATGTTTTTGTAATTTAAATGATGTTTTTAAGTGAGAAATCATATTTTATTCTGGCTGTCAGGGGATCTTTGGTTTTGTTTCTGTGATGGCCCCCAGCATCTTCACCCTCCTCCCAACCGCCTAACTGCTAGACGGCCCTAACCACATCACAAATTGACACCAAGTAAAAATGAGCGAGTTAATTTCCCTTGAATCTGAATGAACCTTTAAATGTTTTTTAAAAATGAGACTCAATTTCTGTTTCAACATTAAGAAGTGTCGTAGAAATGGAGCTGACCGTATTTGCCGGCCGGCCCATTACTGTGACCAGTACTGTGTTGGTGTTGGACCAGTACCGTGTTGGTGTTGGATCAGTACCGTGTTGGTGTTGGACCAGTACCGTGTTGGTGTTGGACCAGTACCGTGTTGGTGTTGGACCAGTACCGTGTTGGACCAGTACTGTGTTGGTGTTGGACCAGTACTGTGTTGGTGTTGGACCAGTACCGTGTTGGTGTTGGACCAGTACCGTGTTGGTGTTGGACCAGTACCGTGTTGGTGTTGGACCAGTACTGTCTGGGTTAAAGTGCTCGTCTTGGCAGAGAGACGGAGGAGTGGAAGTAATGAAATCTCTTATTAGAAACCTGGAGGTCTCGAGAGCATCTGGTTTCAAGGAGCGTCATCAGCACACAAACATCTGGCCTTTATTCTCACACTTAAGGTGGAAATGTATTATCTTGTCATTTAGCACTCGACACTTTTATACAACGCGACTTACAGTGAATTCAGTAACTAGACTAATAGTAACTAGACTGTCCTGATAGTAACTAGACTGGTAGTAACTAGACTATCAGGATGAGGTTCAGGAGCACTCAGACAGGAATCACCAGCGCACGTAATTATTTCACATCAGAGAGGTGTGAGGCGCCACCTATCTGACCTGTGTGTGTGTGCGTGTGCGTGTGCGCGTGCGGGCATGTGTAATAATAATGGCTGATGTCACTTCCTGTGGCCAGTGTGTTGTGAGAGAGGAGGAGGAGGAGTCCACCTGAGTCCTCTCAGAACTAAACACCTGCAGCCTGAAAGAATCCATTCATGTCTTTATCTGCTACTGGGTGTGTGTGTTTGTGTGTAAAGGGGTGTGTGTGTGTGTGTCGAGAGGGACTAAAGCTTGAATATCAGTGCTTGTGGGACTAACACACTGCATGTGTGTGTGCTTGCATGGCATCATGCAAATGAACAAACTCCGTTCACTGGACCGTTCATAATAAAGCAAATAAAGGTCTTCACGTATACACGTGTGTGTGTGTGTGTGTGTGTGTGTGTGTGTGTGTGTGTGTGTGTGTGTGTGTGTGTGTGTGTGTGTGTGTGTGTGTGTGTGTGTGTGTGTGTGTGTGTGTGTGTGTGTGTGTGTGTGTGCGTGCGTGCGTGCGTGCGTGCGTGCGTGCGTGCGTGCGTGCGTGCGTGCGTGCGTGCGTGCGTGCGTGCGTGCGTGCGTGCGTGCGTGCGTGCGTGCGTGCGTGCGTGCGTGCGTGCGTGCGCGCATGGAGAACAGGATTTGCATGACATCACCAGGCTAATCTGTGTTTATATAGAGGCTGGCTGCATGTTTTCTGTGGACTCTGGAAGTCCTCCAGCGGACAGTCCTGCTCCTCTCTCTCTCTCTCTCTCTGTGTTATGGCAGGGTGTCGCCCGCCCATCTCCTGGATCACTCTCTCCTAGGAGATGGAGGAGACGTCTAGCGCTTCACTTCTAATCCCCTCATATCATTCTGCTTAATGAAGTTAGTGTCTGCTGCTAAGTGACTAGAAAGTAGACTTATAGGCCTCCAGATAGAAACAGATCTGGGGGTAGGGGGGTGGGGGGGGGGGCTGTACTCTGGTTGTAGCTGGGTGTGCCTTGCTCCTTCCTAACGCTAGATGAACTTGCACTTCGTCTGAAGCCACAGTGCTCTGTTTTCTAAGGAATAAAATAAACCATGACTTCAGGAAGCACAGCTTCAGGTCATGGCTGCTTGGACCCAAACCTGTCGTTTTTCCACGAAGAGCTTTAGGTTTCCATACTTTGTTATCAAACTGCATTGTTATCGTAATCATTATCATTCATAGACCTGACGCAGCTTGAAGCTGAGTTCATAGAGGTAGAGGTTAAAACCTTACAGAAACGTGAAGAGAATACTAAAGTGTACATGCATGCCGGTGTGTCTGCCATATGGACGCTAACCTCGTGAAAACCTCCAGGAAGTGACAGTCCTGGGGGTGACAGAGGGGTCATCCCACCGCCGGGTCATCAGGCGGCCCCTGTGGGGATGTAAGTCTCAGGGGGGGGGCGGGGGGGGGGGGGGGGGGGGTCCTATGTCTGAATATGATGCGACATAATTGACGAAATAACAAAATACATAATAATACAATAATATAGCCCGAGAAAAATAGCCTTATGTACCGACAGCCCCGCCCACATCACTTCAACCTCGCCAGCTAGCTTATCGCAGCGGATTAGCGTGGAGTTAGCATGCCCCCTAAATAGACAACGGTACCGGTCCGGTACCCCATATATACCCACCCAGGGCTAATTCTGGGATGTAGCGCAGGCGCTTCACCAAGCGATCCCCAGTCCATCTCCGCAGCTTCTCGCCGCGCCTCGTAATGACTTTCCCCTATTGTTTGCTCTCGCTCTGGCGGCGCTCCAGACGACCGCTTGGCACGCAGGCTCGGCCCCGACCCCGGGAGTGCGTGAGTGATGAGCCGCCGTGGCTTCGGTTACAGCGGGCCGCGGCGGTGTTTGCTCAGCTGTGTGAGCTCCTCTGGGGACCCTCGCACTCTGCCTGGTGGGATTCCTCTGGCCCGCCGCCGCCGCTCGCCGCTCCACCCTGCGTCGCTGCTGCCGCGGCTTAACTCCAACGCCATACGGTTCCAGTTTCAGCCGGTGTTTTATTGTGATGATGAAGTTGTCATTATGAAAGTAAATTGTGTATGTAAGGAATGGACCAGGTTTAAACCAGCTCTCCGAGCGGAGGGCTTTAGAGAGGTCTGGGGGGGGGGGTGGGCGGCGCCGAGAAGAAGCGGCTAAACATTTCGGGACGATGTTGACTTTGTGAGTTTTAGAAGGCACAACAATGGCGGCGGTAGCGTAAGCATGTTGGCGTCAAATAAACACCCGCCTCGCGCGGCTTGATGTTGTTGTGTTTCGACAGCAGCCCAGGAACGCGGGCGGAGAAGCGCGCCGCACGCACACGCATCACGTTTGCGTTTCCCACAAACCCTCAGCCTCCTCCTCCCGCCGAGAGGGTTTTAATCTGGACACACAAAGACCGGAGGGACTGCTCTCATTACAGCTGTCCATCTGCACTGGGCTCGTAATGCAGATGTGGTGGACGGGTCCAAAGCTGCTCAGCGCTGACGGAAAGACCTTCTGTTCTCTAATCTCCTCTCCGTTTTTATCCCTTTTTCTTCCCTACTTTCCTATTCTGCATTATTATCCTCTCTGCTCTCTGCTCTTCTCGTCTCTTTTCTTCTGTCCTCTTCATCATCTCAGTCCTCTCCTCGTCTCTTTTCTTCTGTCCTCTTCATCATCTCAGTCCTCTCGTCTCTCTTTTCTTCTGTCCTCTTCATCATCTCAGTCCTCTCGTCTCTCTCGTATTTGACCTCTTCTCGTCTCGTCTTCCCGTTACTCATCCTCTTTTTCGCCTCTCTTCTCTTCTTCTTTCTATTCTCTCTGAAAACAATGAATTCTGGATGAATACAACCTGACAGTAAACACCAACCTGTCATGGTTAAACTTCATGGGACCAGACATTGTTTTAATCAAACAAACTGAGACATAGTTCCTTGCCAGCCTGTTTATCAAACGGTGTAAGAAGTATTTTGTGGTTCTCCGGTCTCCACGTCAAGTCTAATGATTCCTCTATTCAACGCTGACTCCAATTTCCTTTGAGTCGGAGAGCGTTGACATTTGTAAGCGTTTTATTCATGAAACACACAAAGTACTTTTTCTCCTCCTTGCGTCATAAAACCAGAGCTCTCCGGCTCCTAATCAAAGCTTTCTTTCATATTCATGAGAAGGAAGATGTCGTTTTTTTATCCGGATGATGATGTTTTCAAACTTGCACTTTGACGACATCAAATCCACCAATTAAACCGAACATGAGTCATCCGATTTTAGTAATTCAACCGCAAACCAATAACTTACAGTATCGTCAAACCCTTCAGAAACACAATAACTATCCTCCAGCCCGACAGTCGGGATCTTCAGACCACAACAGCGAGCGCTCAGCGTTGCGTTGTGGGAGGAACGCTGCGTCTATCTCCCGGGTCACGGATACGTTCTGGGAGCAGGAATGTCGGAGGGGTTTTTCCAGCTAAGCGGTCCCAGCTGCTGCAGAGTGATGTGTGTGTGATGGAGGTCGCGGCGTGCTCACCGTGTATTTGGCTTGGCCGCGGACGGCGAGCGCGCGCGCGGGGGGGGGGGCGGGCGGAGGGAAGGGGGGGGGGAACACTTCAAAAGGACCACGCTCTTGCGTTCGGGATTCACCCCCGGGGCCTGGAGGAGAGACGTTTCCCCCCCCCGTGGCAGAAACATGGAGCGCTATGCTGCCAGGCGCTCGGAGAAAACTCTCGGTTTTGTGTTTTTGGCAGCCGCCGTTGACACTGATTGGTCAGCAATTTTTTGGACATTATGTTGAACATATTTGCACGGCTTTTTTGGGGCCTTCATGGACAAGACAGGCAGGGAAGTGGGTTGAAAGAGAGAGGAGAACCAGGGGGGAGGGACCAACATGCAGCGTAGGACCGGCCGCTACGAGACGTTACGCCTCCCAGGTTAGCGCGCTACAATGGGTTGAGCCACAGAGCCGCTGACCGCATTGGTCAGCACATTTGACATGTTAGTAGCATGTTAGCAGCATGCTATCAGCCTGTCAAATTTGTCCGGACAGTGAACTGGAAGAGAGCAGGGTTCAGCTCGGCTCAGGACTGTATTTACAGGCTTATGATCGAAGCTCGCTTGGACACCGCTGCGCTATTTATCTCATAATAACCACATAAATGTCCACTCAGAAATCGCTGACAACAAAAAAACCTGAAACATTATCCGCCAATTCATTCCCACAATTATTTCCTCGCTAGCTATTTATCCAAGTGAACACGTCCTTGCAGTCGAATCTGGATATAAAAATGGAAAGATTTTTTTTTTATGCAGATCAAAAATATACAAAAAAAGTTTCACCCTTTTCTTTGTTTTTTCTTTGCCCTGACATCAGAAACAGGAGTTATATGTTTTTTTCCGCCTAATTACAGGGTCGACCCAAACGCGCCATACCAGGCCTCCCTAACCCCAGGGCTCGTTAAAATCGCTTGTTTCCTGTCCTACGAGATAGCGAGCTGCGCGTCGGCGCACGGCGCTATAGCGAAGCAAAACAAAGCGTCCGCCTGTGATTACACTGCAGCGCTGGACCAGGGTGGGATGTCCGTCCTTAGACGACACTTCATCCATAAGCAGCTGGTAGAGGAGGAGAGCGCCGGCCGCTTGGCAGCAGCTACAGAATGCTAGCGGTTAGCGGCGAGCTATGCTGGGAATTCGGGCAAACATCTCCATGTTGTTTTGGCTAGCTTCACTCTGGGTCTCCAGCTGTCCTGAGGCCCGGCGGCGTCGACGGTTTAGACTGGTTTTTCAGTTGATTCAAAAGTTGTAATGATTCATTTTAGTGTATTCCTCATTCTGTCATTTGTAGTCTTCATCAACATGTCGTCTGCACACCCTTGGTTAGTCTCTATTGTAATCTACTTTCTACGCTTGTCCTTGTGCAAAGCGTCTTGCAATACTGTGAGTGTAAACGCTCCTAGCATAGTGGGAAGGGAACCCCCAACCCTGGCAGTGGTAATGCCATACTATCAGTCAGACAGGCCTTCAGCTGTAGTCTTCATTATACTGTTTAGACCTCATGGGAAATGCTTTTTTTGTTATCCTCCTACACCCTCTTCACCTACCCTCCCTCCCTCCCTCCCTCCCTCCCTCCCTTACTCCCTCGCTGCCTCCCTCCCTTACTCCCTCGCTGCCTCCCTCCCTCACTCCCTCGCTGCCTCCCTCCCTCACTCCCTCGCTGCCTCCCTCCCTCCCTTCCTTCTCCTCCCTTGGAGAAGTCGAGGAATGCACTTCAAGCTCCGGCACAACAATGGAGTCTTTTTTTTCTGCGGGAGATGAGGAGCGCGTTCGTCTCCAGCAGCCAATCAGACGTGGTGTAGTCGCGCATCAGGGCGGTGGCGGCCTGCGCTCGGCAACATCAAAGAAGGAAGGCCGACGCTGCGCTGGCGTGCTGCGCTGGCGTGCAGCGCTGGCGTGCAGCGCAGGCGGCGGAAGCGGAAGATCGAAAACCTCACCGAGAACATTGCTTTTTGTCACCGTGGATAATAAGGAGGAGGAGGAGGTATCTTGTGGGCTCCCACGACTGGAGAGATGGGTTTCTTAGCTTTGAACCGGCAAACACGCGCACCTGTGGGGGCCTCTTGGGGTTCCTCCAGGGGCCAAACCTGTTTCTCTGTGTGGGGACTCGATAGTTGAGGTCTCCTGGTGGCTGTCATGTCCGCCTTGCCGTTCCTCGCCGTTCCTCGCCGTTCCTCGCCGTTCCTCGCCGTTCTCAGTTCTTCCTCTTCGTCGCTCTCTGTCGTCATAATTCTTCATCTTTATCTCTTAATCACTGTCATCGTCCTCATCACTATCATCTTCATCTTCATCATCATCATCATCTTCCTCCTCTTCATTCTCTTCATCTTCTCTGCTGTGTAGATAGCGTGAGGACACTAGCCCCGATCTCCTGCATCTCGTCTTCATCAGGTTTTAATAGATTAAGCATTAATCCACAAGGTTGTGGTTTACAGTGAGTTTAGTTATTGTGGAACAATACATCTCATCCTCCTCTAAGCCATATTTTTTTAAATATTGTTACCCGCCAATGGCATTGTTGTTTTTAGATTTACCATCAAATGAGAAGCATGCTACCAGCCTAGCTTCGTGCTATGAGACACCTTATTAAATATCCATCTGTCTCATCCGGCCTTAAGGACCTGCTCCAGAACAGAGATGGTAGATAACACATCATTACCTCTCACCAGACAAACCAGCCCATATTAAATATCTCCTCGCTGTGTTTTTTTTCAGATTTATCACTTCGATGGAGTCAGGCATGTTTCAAATAATTTTCTTTTCCGAAAGGCGTCTGGAATTGAAGACAGACTTCGGTTGTGTTATTTTAACTCTTTGGTCTTTTTTAAAACTTGGTCTCTGAGATGATAACGTGTCTGGCGCACGTTTAATCAACGCTGGGATCAGATCCATGTGCTCCAGCAGAGGTTTATCCGAGGTCCATGCGAGCTGAATATTTCATGACAACACTTGATACGTTGTGAGATGTCTGCTTCCTCCATGAGCAGGAAATCACCCGTCCTTTCCAAAGTCCTCACTTCAGCAGGAGCGCTGGGAGAAATATGCGCTGCCATGTGTGTCTCCATGGCAGATGTTACACCTCTGATAACCCAGTTAACCTTTGCAGTTGCTTTCCATTGCTTTTCCATGTTCTCCCAGCTCTGTCCCTATTGCAGTCCTAGTCAAGAAAAAGAGCAGAATATATTTCTTGTGCTTTCTTACAGGGGAAACCTTTCCTACTTTTTTACAACTTATTATTTAGTCATTAAGGAGACACTTTTACTTCTTCTTGCTCAAGGATGCCTAGCGAACTGTGGGTTCGCTATGGAGGCGGCAACAACAATGAGTTTGGTGCAATATTAGGAATAACTTCCTCTCATGAAAATACTTTGAGTTGACGGCTGACACATATATTTCACAAAGTCAATCCTGTCTAATTGTGTGTTAACAACATAATGATAAACTGTAGTGGTGACTGTAGCAGGCAGGCTAGCCAATGCGTCTTGAATTTAATTTGGTGTCTTGCTGTGTGGTACATGAATTGTTCATGAATTGTGACTCATGAATTGTGTCCTTAAATAGTAAATGCTTACTATTGTCTTAATACATGGTAAAAACAAGGCAACCATTTTCACTTCCAGTTTTTTAACCGGTTATATGAGGTCATAGTCGGCTACTTAGCCTTGCAGTTTAGAGGAGTAGGAGTAGGAATCATAGTTTTAGGCCATTATAGGTCAGTGACTTTCAAAGGAAACTTCTCCTCGTCTCTGGGTGATGGTGGGTTTGGCCGAGGGGAGATAGTGGGGAGATAGAGGGGAGAAGTGAGGGGGTGGGTGGGGTGGTAGGTCCTGGCCTGTTCTTGACACCGTGTGGAGATGTTTGCGTAGGTCCGTGGAGGAGATAACCTCAGCTGGGTCTGTTGTTGGCCACACAATGCAGCCATTTCCTCTCCCCAGCGCGCCCCACCCTCTTTGATTGGGTTTACGAGGTCTAGAGGAGCTGATTTACAGACCGTGCAGCGCTCTGAGCCAAACACATTATTCACTGGATCCTGCAGTCCCTGCAGACCCCGGATCAGTCCAGGACCTTATCTGGATCTGCTGCTCCCCTATAGCCTTGTGATGTGTATAATAGATATATCATATAGCACAGAGCCACCTGCAGCTCTCTGAGATCACCCTCACCAATATATAAGAACTGTACTTTCCTGAAGAGCATGTTTGGGGGAGGAAAAAGACATTTATTACCAGAAAGGAGATATTATAATAATAAATACACGGTAAGAAATACATAAACCTTAAAGGAGGGAGGTGGGGGAGGCGGAGGGCGATAAACCCTGTTGTAGTCCATATGGTGCATAGAAATACCTCCATTCTTCTTCTTCTTCAGAATAATGGCGGTGAATATTTTGTGGAAGGAGTGGACTGGTATTTCCTGGCCTGAATCACTCACTCGGGTCCTGAAGTGGTTCTGGCAGAGCGGCTCTTCACCTACGAAGGGAGAGAGAGAGAGAGAAGCAGGGATTTGGCTGGTCTTGTCTCATGGGGTACGTTCAAGGGCAGCATACTTACTCCAATACATTGTTAACGTCCACGTAATGACGGGTTTCCAAAAAACAGTTTTTTTTTAAGTCCGTCTCAAGTGGTCCGGACTCAGGGACTGGTCCTGACTCAAGGGACTGGCTCCTCCAGGTTCCTGTGTAAATGTTGACCCGTTCCTTTGTTCAGACAGCGCTATTCGCTAATTCTGATTTGGTTTTGTTGTTGTGGTTGTTATTCTATGGTCTCCATTACTTGTCACTGGTAATTAAAAAACAGATTTTTGTTGACAGGTTAACAGTCTATTAATTTATCCCCCCCCCCCCCAAAAAAGAATACAGTACAATATATCAGCAAACAGCTGCAGCAAACGTTTAACCTTTCCACTGATAATGATAAGGATGACGTGCTATGTTATGCTATACGTATATTTATATATAGCATGTAGCTTATCTTTAGAAAGTACAAAGCGATCCATTGAAGCGGACGATTACAGCGTTTCCCGCTCTATTGAGGCACCGTAATGTTCTGTACTTTATTATCCATGCCGCTACATGAGTCATGGCCGCTTACAATCAGACAAGTGCACTGCCTCCAGGAAAGAAGGCATTGTTACAGTTTCTGGTTTTCTTCATGGGTGCTCACACCCAGGAGGTTCTGGGTTTGAACCCCAATGTCCACCTAAAAGCATCTCCTGGTGAATATAACTTTATTCTAGCTCTAATAACAACAAGACAACAAGGGGGGTTAGGTTGGGGACAAGTCTCTTTCAGTCATTTTTAATTTGAGTTATCTTGGGAAACAACAACAAACAAGCGTCTCCTCCATCATCTGCCACGTCGAATCGCCATGGAAACCGCTACGGAGAATGACATCGCTGTGGAGACCTTAATGATTGATTTGACAGCACATCGCCATAGACACCATGGACAGTGACAGCTCATCGCCATAGAGACCACGCACGGTGACCAGGGCGTCACCGTGGAGACGATGTTGATGGACAACTCCTCGCCGCGGCAGAAGAGCTGTTGGTGAAATTGCGGCCGACTCCAAAGCTGCGGCGGCGGGAAGCGATGTCAGAGCTTTCATTTGCCTCCTCTCGTCTCATCTGGCTCACCGCTTGGCTTCAGATGAGAGCGCTGTGTCGTTAAAACGCACGCTGCCAACCTCAGGGCCAGCGAGGGAGGAGGAACCGAGGAGCATTTTAAGTGGGTGGTGGGTTTGGTTGTTTGTATTCACCGTCAGCAGCACGGAAAACA
The DNA here is from genome assembly GCA_030340625.1 of Merluccius polli. Taxonomy (NCBI): domain Eukaryota; kingdom Metazoa; phylum Chordata; class Actinopteri; order Gadiformes; family Merlucciidae; genus Merluccius; species Merluccius polli. The sequence continues at coordinate 10,547 of JAOPHQ010002211.1, forward strand.
TCTTGTTTGGGTTTTGTTCTGGTAGGCTGTAATCTTACTGCAACGTTATACCCAAGAAAAATAAGTAGACCTGGGTTTAGAGTTACTGTTGGAACAAATAGTTTACCGCCCCCCATCCGCCCCCTGGGTCCTGAGGGATCAGCTGGGAGACCCTTCAGGGTGGGGGGGGGGGTTTGGAGAAGCTGGTCTTAATGAAGATCACCTGGACTAGTGGACTCCAGCCAGGCATCTGCACACGCTGGCGTTTGTCCAGCGGTTCTGGAGGATCCCGGCCGGTTCAGACAGTAGATGGGGTCTGAATGGGTTTGGATCGGTGCCCATTGTGTCTCCAACACTAAGTCCTCTATTCCTGTTGTCATGCGTTAATATGTCCCCTTTTAAAACGCGTTTCCATACCTGCATCAAATATATAATAGTGGAAAGTATTAACAATTAGATATTAATATAAAGGATGAAAACAAATGAAAGTATGACCAGATCACTAGAGAACAGCAATTGTTGTTTAGGTGCTAATGGGGATCCGTCAATAAACCAATAAACATTAAGTACATTTAGCTAACTCTGGGTGAGGGTCGCTCTCTTTGGCTCTCAGGGAAAGTGAACTGGGAAATGTACTACAGTACTTCAACTTGGTTTTAACTCACTTAGTAAACAGTTAGCAGCAGGGCAGTAAATCACCTCCTGCTGTGCTCCTTGAAGAGGAGCAACCCTGGGGTTCGGTCCCTGAATGAGGCCCGCCGCTCGGCCCGTCTCCCTGCTGTCTGGAGGGGACACAGATGGTGACTTCTTACCAGCGGCGTCTGTTGCTTCTCCAGGGGGAGTCCATGTTGGAGTCCATGGTCAAGCTAACGCTGTAGCGGCAAGCTGCCCCCTTTAAGCTAACATTAACTTTGAGCTAACATTTTATACAGTAGCGCTGTACTGACAAACCATCCGCTTAAAGCTAATGTAACACAGCTAACACTTGCACAATAGCTTGGCACAAACTCTGCTGAGCCCAAAGCTGCCAAGCTACTGTGTACTTTTATTTTTGTCACGCTACAAATGAGTTGAAATTGGCTACGGTTTTTGGCTCCCGACTGCAAGTAGCTTGTCGCTTTGTTACGATGAGCTAACCACGGTGTAGCCATAGCGTAGCCCTAGCTGATTAGCTGATAGCCGTATGTGCTATGCAGATTTACAGCTTGGTGCCGGCTAATTAGTTAATGACCGTGTCCCCCGTCAGGGACCGCTGCCAACGGTATGCTAATGTGGCGCGTTAATGTAGTCATTTGCGCTATTACCTTTCTGCCAGACAGAGAGTGGACAGATCCGTCTCATAGTTGAATGCACGGGTTTTCACCGCAATGAATTTACAGCATTCACAGTTTTCTCTGCTCTTCCATACGCCGCTGCAGTGATTAACGGCTTCGGGACCACTCTGGTTTGCGGAAAGCCAAAGTCCCGGTTCATTTGAAGGAGCAGATATGCGGCCTGGCAGGCGAGGAGGGAGAGTTGGGCGGCCGCCGAGGCTGCGAGGCCGCGAGTCGAGAGTCTTCCTTCAACAGATCCCAGCGTAGGGAGGACCCGGTCTCGGTCCACTCAGGGTGGGCCGGACCTGGCTCTCCGGGCCGAGCTGCGCTGGCTCGCAGTGTGCTGTTTGTGTTACAATCTGGCAGTGTTGTTGTTGCTGATATTGGTTTTATTGTCTCTCTCTCTGTCTCTCCTTATCTGCTGCTCTAACAGAGGCGAGGTGGTGCCAAAGCATGAATGAGACCGGTGGGGAGGGAGAGGTGGTGGGAGAGAGAGAGAGAGAGAGAGAGAGGGGGAGAGAGAGAGAGAGAAGAATAGAAAGTTGGAGAGAGAGATAGTGATGGAGATATATGGGGTGGGGAGAGGGAGAGATGGAGAGAGAGAGAGAAATGGGGAGGGGGGGTTAAAGAGAGAGACGGGGGAGGAGAGGGGGTGAGATAGAGAGGTGAGGGGGGGGGGGTGATGGTGTGTGTGTGTGGGGGGGGGGTTATAATTCAGATGATTAGTGTCAGGAGCGCCATGAGGCCACTAAACCTGTAGACGTCCCGCTCCTCGCTGCCCGCCGACCGACGAGCGGCGAGGGACGGTTCGAACGCTGCGTGTCCATCATAAATCACCATGACGACGTGGCGCGTCTCGCCGCGCCGGCGTGAGTTATTGTGGGGATGTGACACCTAATTCCTGTTGGGCTCTTACATCCCCCCTCCCCTACTGATTTAAGGAGAGTATTATTTTTTGAAATGACCGTTTAGTCGCTGAGCAGCAGACTCTTTCATCCCAGGCGGCTGGCGGCCGGCAATTCAAGTTTTTATTTAAAACTTCAAACCCGGTTACAGTCGCCGTCGCTTCATGCTCTCACCCAGCAGCAAACTGCGGGTTTATCGCCAGATCCGGTTTCGACGGGCCTCGGATCCAAGTGGACCACCTGCTGGGCTTACGAAATACAAAATAAAAGTCTCCTCACACACAAAGCTTTCGGTCGTGTAATGGATAGGGCGCGTCGCGGCGTTGCCAACTGGCCAGAACCAGCGGTGATGTTTTGGACGGCGGCCCCGGGTTTATAGGCTCTGATATTACAACACGGAGGATTCAACATGTAACCTGAAGCCGGGTTAAAACATTCGTGTCAAAGGACGTTGTGTGAGAAAGGTCTCTCCTTCTGAACCGGGGAGGTAATAAGGCGTTGCTTAGCAAAGCACCAGGTAATAGCAAACACTAGCTGTATGTATGCTGCAGGTAAATGATGGAGGGACCAATAAAAGAGTGAATGTGACCCTCTCAGGAACAGCTATGACAATAGCGTGTGGCGCTATCAAAGTGTCAGGTTACTATTTAGCTTCTGCTTGACAATGAAGGGCTTTACCTACGCAGGCTGGTCACGTATCTTCCTGCTCAACAACAATGTCATGCTTCACCTTAAACATACGGCTGTTAGCGCTTCTAAGAAGCACTTAGTGTCATTAACAGGAAGTCCTGGCCTCACCTGGTCTAGGGTCACACCTGGACCAGGAACTGTTTTACGAAGGTCAGGTGTGGTCGCTGCAGAGTATCATAAGGTGACCGCATTTCTGAAATGAACCACCGGGACATTTGTAGTTTGGCGGTCCATAAATCCACAAAATATCTGTTATTTTTTTTTCTGAAATAAAGAAAAACAGACATTTATGTTCATCCTGTTCTTATCATAGTTAATGTACTACTGCAGTAAAGAGAGGTCAGTAATGGTTTACTATGATGTGTTTTAAGCTTTGGTAAACCAACCAAAAATCTGAAGTAGGAATATGGAATCGTTCTATATTGTATTGTCTGGTTTTAATTAATGTTTGATGGTTGTTTTTTTTTATATTTCTTGATGTTTTATTCTTTGTGAGGTGACCTTGGGTGACGTGAAAGGCGCCATATAAATAAAATGTATTATTATTATTATTGATAGCCTATTGTTTATGATTGGTTCTATATTGTATTGATAATATATTGGTTATGATTGGTTGTGCCTGCTTATGGTATAAAGTCATAGATAGATAGACCCCCATGTAGTGAGGCCACAGCCTATCAGACGCTAAGAGACTAATTACCAACTGTCTAGAAATTAATATTCATCAGCGAGCTGGAACCTTGACCATTTAAAATATATTCATATATTTTTTTAATCCAATTTATAAAACATGGACATTTCCGGGGACAGGCCACCAGAAACAGGGACTGTCCCTTGAAGACGTCTGGTCCCCATGGAATAGGAAGAGCGGCCGGCTCTACGTTTCCTTGTCGTGAATCATGAGAGTCCTGAGTGATTAAAACCGTAAAACTGTAATCTGACAGCGACGGGCCTCCGCCTCCGCCTGGTTGTTTGAAACGAGTTGCTTTCGTTGGCGAGGGAATCGCACCGATCACTCACTTAGCGTGGGGGTCGCAGGACAGCGGAGGCCCATAACTAGCCATGTTTGATATCAGTCACCCCCCCACCCAACCCCTTCTTCTCCCCACACAACTAATCATGTTACTAACTCCTCGCCCCTGCAGACAGTGATGTCATATGTAGTGGACAGGGGGTGAGGCGAGGAGGCGAGCGGAGGGAGGGAACCGGATCCCTGCTGGTGGTAACAACGTTAGACCGCATCAGAGGGCATAGGAGGGAAGGGGGCGACGCGCAGCGTTAGGACGCCGCGTTTCTGCAAATCCAATCAGTGTGTGGCGGCGAGCGTGGGCGCGCGTCCCAACAGCACAAGGTTAATGTGTTTACGCTCCACATTACCCGCCATCTGCCCCTCTTTAGGAGACCGGACGGCTAAATTTATCTCTCACACACTTGTGCTCATGGAATTAGATTGGGAACAGATCAGGAAAATAAAACGATAAAGAAAAGATGAACATCTTCCCGTCGCAGCGGTTTTCCTCTGGTTTTTATGTAGGAATTATTGTCTCTGTATGCACTGTCTAACCCCTACCCGCTCCTTAATGACCTGTCTCTGTACTGTCTAACCCCTACCTGCTTCTTAATGACCTGTCTCTGTACCGTCTAACCCCTACCTGCTTCTTAATGACCTGTCTCTGTACTGTCTAACCCCTACCTGCTCCTTAATGACCCGTCTCTGTACTGTCTAAACCCTACCTGCTCCTTAATGACCTGTCTCTGTACTGTCTAACCCCTACCTGCTCCTTAATGATTTGTCTCTGTACTGTCTAACCCCTACCTGCTCCTTAATGACCTGTCTCTTTACTGTCTAACCCCTACCGGCTCCTTAATGACCTGTCTCTGTACTGTCTAACCCCTACCTCCTCCTTAATGACATGTATCTGTACTGTCTAACCCCTACCTGCTCCTTAATGACCTGTCTCTGTACTGTCTAACCCCTACCTGCTCCTTAATGACCCGTCTCTGTACTGTCTAAACCCCTACCTGCTCCTTAATGACCTGTCTCTGTACTGTCTAACCCCTACCTGCTCCTTAATGACTTGTCTCTGTACTGTCTAACCCCTACCTGCTCCTTAATGACCTGTCTCTGTACTGTCTAACCCCTACCGGCTCCTTAATGACCTGTCTCTGTACTGTCTAACCCCTACCTGCTCCTTAATGACCTGTCTCTGTACTGTCTAACCCCTGCCTGCTCCTTAGTGACCTGTCTCTGTACTGTCTAACCCCTGCCTGTTCCTTAATGACCTGTCTCTGTACTGTCTAACCTCTACCTGCTCCTTAATGACCTGTCTCTGTACTGTCTAACCCCTACCTGCTCCTTAATGACCTGTCTCTGTACTGTCTAACCTCTACCTGCTCCTTAATGACCTGTCTCTGTACTGTCTAACCCCTACCTGCTCCTTAATGATGAGTGAAAGTATCTGCTACCAGTCCATGAACCACACACACACTATCACCCAACTGTTTAATGTCGGTGAATGTTTGATCTAATGAGGATTTAACGAAATCATGGAGAGAGAGAGAGAGAGAGAGAGAGAGAGAGAGAGAGAGAGAGAGAGAGAGAGAGAGAGAGAGAGAGAGAGAGAGAGAGAGAGAGAGAGAGAGAGAGAGAGAGAGAGAGAGAGAGAGAGAGAGAGAGAGAGAGAGCTCAGGCTAGAGGGCAGGAATGAAGTGAAATATTCAGCAAGAGACTAAAAATAAAGCCGCACATCCCAGCAGCTCTTTCAAATTACATTTCCTCCGTCTGCTGCTGTATATGACTCCATGAATATTTCATCACAAGTTCTCAGCCTCAATCACAGATTCTGCCTTTTCTCCCTCCGCTCTCTCTCGTCGTCGTCTAGGCGTCTCCCTGTGTTTCTGCGCGTGGGGGAGTCTAGTCCGTCGTGAAACCCGTCACGCAACAGGTCCAACCCAAACACCGAACCCAACCGGGAACCGCAGGGTTTGGGTCGGACCTGTGGGGTCGGGTTCCCTCGAAATGCTGTCCCACAGTCTGCTGGTCCAACTCTCAGTGCTGCATCTGCCGCAGGTTTGGAGAAGACAGACGAGTATATTATTATTATTATTATTATTATTATTAACTAATATTATTAGTATATAGTATTATCTGTACCGTGGCGGTTCTTTCCGGGTTGTCATGGTTTCTGGGATATGAGTCGTGGTATGAGCTGGTTGCGCTCGTCCATCTGCAGCGGCGGGGGGACGCTAGGCTATATTTAGCTGCTAGCTCGCTAGTCCTGTAGCGAGAGAGCTCCAGCCATCAGGGACAACGTATAGGAGACGTCCCCAGGATGGGCCCGCGCCGGCGCTAGCATCGCTAGCAGAGAGGCTAGTTGGCTGTTCGCTAGCGATGGGCTCCTAGCGTGATATCAAATAAACGTGCCAAGTAGAAATGTTCATGCTGAATTTAAATCATTCAAAAACATGAATGATCTCATTTGTCTCCAGTCACAATAACGTCACAGTTATTGGAGTGATTCGTACCGGTTGCTACTGTCCAAGCGGCTCCAGGAGCGGCTCCAGGAGCGGCTCCAGGAGCGGCTCCAGGAGCGGCTCCAGGAGCGGCTCCAGGAGCGGCTCCAGGAGCGGCTCCAGGAGCGGCTCCAGGAGCGGCTCCAGGAGCGGCTCCAGGAGCGGCTCCAGGAGCGGCTCTGTGCTCGTCGCCTCCTACTCAGTGAAACAA
>JAOPHQ010002212.1:0-17480 GCA_030340625.1 Merluccius polli
GCAGACTATCCGTGTCCCGGCACTGTGGCCTGGGACAGCGGGCAGTGTCTTTCAGTGCTTCATCTGGTGAGAGGACCAGCAAGGCAATACACTGGTCTACAGGGGGCATGTGAACCAGGCCATGCTCCCCTACATTGCGCATGGAGGGCAGGGTCCTAGCAACCCTGCCCTGGTGGGCAGATGGCCTTGGATCCACCCAGCAGCGCTTCAGCTCCTCCAAAAAGGCATGTGTGTCATAAGCCTTTAAGAAGCAGACTATCCGTGACCCGGCACTGTGGCCTGGGACAGCGGGCATAGTCTTTCAGTGCTTCATCTGGTGAGAGGACCAGCGAGGGCAATACACTGGTCTACAGGGGGCATGTGAACCAGGCCATGCTCCCCTGCATTGCGCATGGAGGCCAGGGTCCTAGCAACCCTTCCCTGGTGGGCAGATGGCCTTGGATCCACCCAGCAGCGCTTCAGCTCCTCCAAAAAGGCAGGTGAAGGTGGGGCATCAAAGGGTTGGGCTGTAGGAGTCCCAGCAAGCCATGCGGGCAGCAGTGTCATAAGCCTTCGAGAGCAGACTATCCGTGTCCCGGCACTGTGGCCTGGGACAGCGGGCATTGTCTTTCAGTGCTTCATCTGGTGAGAGGACCAGCAAGGCAATACACTGGTCTACAGGGGGCATGTGAACCAGGCCATGCTCCCCTGCATTGCGCATGGAGGGCCGGGTCCTAGCAACCCTGCCCTGGTGGGCAGATGGCCTTGGATCCACCCAGCAGCGCTTCAGCTCCTCCAAAAGGCATGTGTGTCATAAGCCTTTAAGAGCAGACTATCCGTGACCCGGCACTGTGGCCTGGGACAGCGGGCATAGTCTTTCAGTGCTTCATCTGGTGAGAGGACCAGCGAGGCAATACACTGGTCTACAGGGGGCATGTGAACCAGGCCATGCTCCCCTGCATTGCGCATGGAGGCCAGGGTCCTAGCATCCCTGCCCTGGTGGGCAGATGGCCTTGGATCCACCCAGCAGCGCTTCAGCTCCTCCAAAAAGGCAGGTGAAGGTGGGGCATCAAAGGGTTGGGCTGTAGGAGTCCCAGCAAGCCATGCGGGCAGCAGCGTCATAAGCCTTCGAGAGCAGACTAGCCGTGTCCCGGCACTGTGGCCTGGGACAGCGGGCATCGTCTTTCAGTGCTTCATCTGGTGAGAGGACCAGCGAGGCAATACACTGGTCTACAGGGGGCATGTGAACCAGGCCATGCTCCCCTGCATTGCGCATGGAGGCCTTGGATCCACCCAGCAGCGCTTCAGCTCCTCCAAAAAGGCAGGTGAAGGTGGGGCATCAAAGGGTTGGGCTGTAGGAGTCCCAGCAAGCCATGCGGGCAGCAGTGTCATAAGCCTTCGAGAGCAGACTATCCGTGTCCTGGCACTGTGGCCTGGGACAGCGGGCATTGTCTTTCAGTGCTTCATCTGGTGAGAGGACCAGCGAGGCAATACACTGGTCTACAGGGGGCATGTGAACCAGGCCATGCTCCCCTGCATTGCGCATGGAGGGCAGGGTCCTAGCAACCCTTCCCTGGTGGGCAGATGGCCTTGGATCCACCCAGCAGCGCTTCAGCTCCTCCAAAAAGGCAGGTGAAGGTGGGGCATCAAAGGGTTGGGCTGTAGGAGTCCCAGCAAGCCATGCGGGCAGCAGTGTCATAAGCCTTCGAGAGCAGACTATCCGTGTCCCGGCACTGTGGCCTGGGACAGCGGGCATTGTCTTTCAGTGCTTCATCTGGTGAGAGGACCAGCAAGGCAATACACTGGTCTACAGGGGGCATGTGAACCAGGCCATGCTCCCCTGCATTGCGCATGGAGGGCCGGGTCCTAGCAACCCTGCCCTGGTGGGCAGATGGCCTTGGATCCACCCAGCAGCGCTTCAGCTCCTCCAAAAAGGCATGTGTGTCATAAGCCTTTAAGAGCAGACTATCCGTGACCCGGCACTGTGGCCTGGGACAGCGGGCATAGTCTTTCAGTGCTTCATCTGGTGAGAGGACCAGCGAGGCAATACACTGGTCTACAGGGGGCATGTGAACCAGGCCATGCTCCCCTGCATTGCGCATGGAGGCCAGGGTCCTAGCATCCCTGCCCTGGTGGGCAGATGGCCTTGGATCCACCCAGCAGCGCTTCAGCTCCTCCAAAAAGGCAGGTGAAGGTGGGGCATCAAAGGGTTGGGCTGTAGGAGTCCCAGCAAGCCATGCGGGCAGCAGTGTCATAAGCCTTCGAGAGCAGACTATCCGTGTCCCGGCACTGTGGCCTGGGACAGCGGGCATTGTCTTTCAGTGCTTCATCTGGTGAGAGGACCAGCAAGGCAATACACTGGTCTACAGGGGGCATGTGAACCAGGCCATGCTCCCCTGCATTGCGCATGGAGGGCAGGGTCCTAGCAACCCTGCCCTGGTGGGCAGATGGCCTTGGATCCACCCAGCAGCGCTTCAGCTCCTCCAAAAAGGCATGTGTGTCATAAGCCTTTAAGAACAGACTATCCGTGACCCGGCACTGTGGCCTGGGACAGCGGGCATAGTCTTTCAGTGCTTCATCTGGTGAGAGGACCAGCGAGGCAATACACTGGTCTACAGGGGGCATGTGAACCAGGCCATGCTCCCCTGCATTGCGCATGGAGGGCAGGGTCCTAGCAACCCTTCCCTGGTGGGCAGATGGCCTTGGATCCACCCAGCAGCGCTTCAGCTCCTCCAAAAAGGCAGGTGAAGGTGGGGCATCAAAGGGTTGGGCTGTAGGAGTCCCAGCAAGCCATGCGGGCAGCAGTGTCATAAGCCTTCGAGAGCAGACTATCCGTGTCCCGGCACTGTGGCCTGGGACAGCGGGCATTGTCTTTCAGTGCTTCATCTGGTGAGAGGACCAGCAAGGCAATACACTGGTCTACAGGGGGCATGTGAACCAGGCCATGCTCCCCTGCATTGCGCATGGAGGGCCGGGTCCTAGCAACCCTGCCCTGGTGGGCAGATGGCCTTGGATCCACCCAGCAGCGCTTCAGCTCCTCCAAAAAGGCATGTGTGTCATAAGCCTTTAAGAGCAGACTATCCGTGTCCCGGCACTGTGGCCTGGGACAGCGGGCATTGTCTTTCAGTGCTTCATCTGGTGAGAGGACCAGCAAGGCAATACACTGGTCTACAGGGGGCATGTGAACCAGGCCATGCTCCCCTGCATTGCACATGGAGGGCCGGGTCCTAGCAACCCTGCCCTGGTGGGCAGATGGCCTTGGATCCACCCAGCAGCGCTTCCGCTCCTCCAAAAAGCAATGTGTGTCATAAGCCTTTAAGAACAGACTATCCGTGACCCGGCACTGTGGCCTGGGACAGCGGGCATAGTCTTTCAGTGCTTCATCTGGTGAGAGGACCAGCGAGGCAATACACTGGTCTACAGGGGGCATGTGAACCAGGCCATGCTCCCCTGCATTGCGCATGGAGGGCAGGGTCCTAGCAACCCTGCCCTGGTGGGCAGATGGCCTTGGATCCACCCAGCAGCGCTTCAGCTCCTCGAAAAAGGCAGGTGAAGGTGGGGCATCAAAGGGTTGGGCTGTAGGAGTCCCAGCAAGCCATGCGGGCAGCAGTGTCATAAGCCTTCGAGAGCAGACTATCCGTGTCCCGGCACTGTGGCCTGGGACAGCGGGCATTGTCTTTCAGTGCTTCATCTGGTGAGAGGACCAGCAAGGCAATACACTGGTCTACAGGGGGCATGTGAACCAGGCCATGCTCCCCTGCATTGCGCATGGAGGGCCGGGTCCTAGCAACCCTGCCCTGGTGGGCAGATGGCCTTGGATCCACCCAGCAGCGCTTCAGCTCCTCCAAAAAGGCATGTGTGTCATAAGCCTTTAAGAGCAGACTATCCGTGACCCGGCACTGTGGCCTGGGACAGCGGGCATAGCCTTTCAGTGCTTCATCTGGTGAGAGGACCAGCGAGGCAATACACTGGTCTACAGGGGGCATGTGAACCAGGCCATGCTCCCCTGCATTGCGCATGGAGGCCTTGGATCCACCCAGCAGCGCTTCAGCTCCTCCAAAAAGGCAGGTGAAGGTGGGGCATCAAAGGGTTGGGCTGTAGGAGTCCCAGCAAGCCATGCGGGCAGCAGTGTCATAAGCCTTCGAGAGCAGACTATCCGTGTCCTGGCACTGTGGCCTGGGACAGCGGGCATTGTCTTTCAGTGCTTCATCTGGTGAGAGGACCAGCGAGGCAATACACTGGTCTACAGGGGGCATGTGAACCAGGCCATGCTCCCCTGCATTGCGCATGGAGGGCAGGGTCCTAGCAACCCTTCCCTGGTGGGCAGATGGCCTTGGATCCACCCAGCAGCGCTTCAGCTCCTCCAAAAAGGCATGTGTGTCATAAGCCTTTAAGAGCAGACTATCCGTGACCCGGCACTGTGGCCTGGGACAGCGGGCATAGTCTTTAAGTGCTTCATCTGGTGAGAGGACCAGCGAGGCAATACACTGGTCTACAGGGGGCATGTGAACCAGGCCATGCTCCCCTGCATTGCGCATGGAGGGCAGGGTCCTAGCAACCCTGCCCTGGTGGGCAGATGGCCTTGGATCCACCCAGCAGCGCTTCAGCTCCTCCAAAAAGGCATGTGTGTCATAAGCCTTTAAGAACAGACTATCCGTGACCCGGCACTGTGGCCTGGGACAGCGGGCATAGTCTTTCAGTGCTTCATCTGGTGAGAGGACCAGCGAGGCAATACACTGGTCTACAGGGGGCATGTGAACCAGGCCATGCTCCCCTGCATTGCGCATGGAGGGCAGGGTCCTAGCAACCCTTCCCTGGTGGGCAGATGGCCTTGGATCCACCCAGCAGCGCTTCAGCTCCTCCAAAAAGGCAGGTGAAGGTGGGGCATCAAAGGGTTGGGTTGTAGGAGTCCCAGCAAGCCATGCGGGCAGCAGTGTCATAAGCCTTCGAGAGCAGACTATCCGTGTCCCGGCACTGTGGCCTGGGACAGCGGGCATTGTCTTTCAGTGCTTCATCTGGTGAGAGGACCAGCAAGGCAATACACTGGTCTACAGGGGGCATGTGAACCAGGCCATGCTCCCCTGCATTGCGCATGGAGGGCCGGGACCTAGCAACCCTGCCCTGGTGGGCAGATGGCCTTGGATCCACCCAGCAGCGCTTCAGCTCCTCCAAAAAGGCAGGTGAAGGTGGGGCATCAAAGGGTTGGGTTGTAGGAGTCCCAGCAAGCCATGCGGGCAGCAGTGTCATAAGCCTTCGAGAGCAGACTATCCGTGTCCCGGCACTGTGGCCTGGGACAGCGGGCATTGTCTTTCAGTGCTTCATCTGGTGAGAGGACCAGCAAGGCAATACACTGGTCTACAGGGGGCATGTGAACCAGGCCATGCTCCCCTGCATTGCACATGGAGGGCCGGGTCCTAGCAACCCTGCCCTGGTGGGCAGATGGCCTTGGATCCACCCAGCAGCGCTTCAGCTCCTCCAAAAAGGCATGTGTGTCATAAGCCTTTAAGAGCAGACTATCCGTGTCCCGGCACTGTGGCCTGGGACAGCGGGCATTGTCTTTCAGTGCTTCATCTGGTGAGAGGACCAGCAAGGCAATACACTGGTCTACAGGGGGCATGTGAACCAGGCCATGCTCCCCTGCATTGCACATGGAGGGCCGGGTCCTAGCAACCCTGCCCTGGTGGGCAGATGGCCTTGGATCCACCCAGCAGCGCTTCAGCTCCTCCAAAAAGGCATGTGTGTCATAAGCCTTTAAGAGCAGACTATCCGTGACCCGGCACTGTGGCCTGGGACAGCGGGCATAGTCTTTCAGTGCTTCATCTGGTGAGAGGACCAGCGAGGCAATACACTGGTCTACAGGGGGCATGTGAACCAGGCCATGCTCCCCTGCATTGCGCATGGAGGCCAGGGTCCTAGCATCCTGCCCTGGTGGGCAGATGGCCTTGGATCCACCCAGCAGCGCTTCAGCTCCTCCAAAAAGGCAGGTGAAGGTGGGGCATCAAAGGGTTGGGCTGTAGGAGTCCCAGCAAGCCATGCGGGCAGCAGCGTCATAAGCCTTCGAGAGCAGACTAGCCGTGTCCCGGCACTGTGGCCTGGGACAGCGGGCATTGTCTTTCAGTGCTTCATCTGGTGAGAGGACCAGCGAGGCAATACACTGGTCTACAGGGGGCATGTGAACCAGGCCATGCTCCCCTGCATTGCGCATGGAGGCCAGGGTCCTAGCATCCCTGCACTGGTGGGCAGATGGCCTTGGATCCACCCAGCAGCGCTTCAGCTCCTCCAAAAAGGCAGGTGAAGGTGGGGCATCAAAGGGTTGGGCTGTAGGAGTCCCAGCAAGCCATGCGGGCAGCAGTGTCATAAGCCTTCGAGAGCAGACTATCCGTGTCCCGGCACTGTGGCCTGGGACAGCGGGCATTGTCTTTCAGTGCTTCATCTGGTGAGAGGACCAGCAAGGCAATACACTGGTCTACAGGGGGCATGTGAACCAGGCCATGCTCCCCTGCATTGCGCATGGAGGGCCGGGTCCTAGCAACCCTGCCCTGGTGGGCAGATGGCCTTGGATCCACCCAGCAGCGCTTCAGCTCCTCCAAAAAGGCATGTGTGTCATAAGCCTTTAAGAGCAGACTATCCGTGACCCGGCACTGTGGCCTGGGACAGCGGGCATAGTCTTTCAGTGCTTCATCTGGTGAGAGGACCAGCGAGGCAATACACTGGTCTACAGGGGGCATGTGAACCAGGCCATGCTCCCCTGCATTGCGCATGGAGGGCAGGGTCCTAGCAACCCTTCCCTGGTGGGCAGATGGCCTTGGATCCACCCAGCAGCGCTTCAGCTCCTCCAAAAAGGCAGGTGAAGGTGGGGCATCAAAGGGTTGGGCTGTAGGAGTCCCAGCAAGCCATGCGGGCAGCAGTGTCATAAGCCTTCGAGAGCAGACTATCCGTGTCCCGGCACTGTGGCCTGGGACAGCGGGCATTGTCTTTCAGTGCTTCATCTGGTGAGAGGACCAGCAAGGCAATACACTGGTCTACAGGGGGCATGTGAACCAGGCCATGCTCCCCTGCATTGCGCATGGAGGGCCGGGTCCTAGCAACCCTGCCCTGGTGGGCAGATGGCCTTGGATCCACCCAGCAGCGCTTCAGCTCCTCCAAAAAGGCATGTGTGTCATAAGCCTTTAAGAGCAGACTATCCGTGACCCGGCACTGTGGCCTGGGACAGCGGGCATAGTCTTTCAGTGCTTCATCTGGTGAGAGGACCAGCAAGGCAATACACTGGTCTACAGGGGGCATGTGAACCAGGCCATGCTCCCCTGCATTGCACATGGAGGGCAGGGTCCTAGCAACCCTGCCCTGGTGGGCAGATGGCCTTGGATCCACCCAGCAGCGCTTCAGCTCCTCCAAAAAGGCATGTGTGTCATAAGCCTTTAAGAGCAGACTATCCGTGACCCGGCACTGTGGCCTGGGACAGCGGGCATAGTCTTTCAGTGCTTCATCTGGTGAGAGGACCAGCGAGGCAATACACTGGTCTACAGGGGGCATGTGAACCAGGCCATGCTCCCCTGCATTGCGCATGGAGGCCAGGGTCCTAGCATCCCTGCCCTGGTGGGCAGATGGCCTTGGATCCACCCAGCAGCGCTTCAGCTCCTCCAAAAAGGCAGGTGAAGGTGGGGCATCAAAGGGTTGGGCTGTAGGAGTCCCAGCAAGCCATGCGGGCAGCAGTGTCATAAGCCTTCGAGAGCAGACTATCCGTGTCCCGGCACTGTGGCCTGGGACAGCGGGCATTGTCTTTCAGTGCTTCATCTGGTGAGAGGACCAGCGAGGCAATACACTGGTCTACAGGGGGCATGTGAACCAGGCCATGCTCCCCTGCATTGCGCATGGAGGGCCAGGGTCCTAGCAACCCTGCCCTGGTGGGCAGATGGCCTTGGATCCACCCAGCAGCGCTTCAGCTCCTCCAAAAAGGCAGGTGAAGGTGGGGCATCAAAGGGTTGGGCTGTAGGAGTCCCAGCAAGCCATGCGGGCAGCAGTGTCATAAGCCTTCGAGAGCAGACTATCCGTGTCCCGGCACTGTGGCCTGGGACAGCGGGCATTGTCTTTCAGTGCTTCATCTGGTGAGAGGACCAGCAAGGCAATACACTGGTCTACAGGGGGCATGTGAACCAGGCCATGCTCCCCTGCATTGCGCATGGAGGGCAGGGTCCTAGCAACCCTGCCCTGGTGGGCAGATGGCCTTGGATCCACCCAGCAGCGCTTCAGCTCCTCCAAAAAGGCATGTGTGTCATAAGCCTTTAAGAGCAGACTATCCGTGACCCGGCACTGTGGCCTGGGACAGCGGGCATAGTCTTTCAGTGCTTCATCTGGTGAGAGGACCAGCGAGGCAATACACTGGTCTACAGGGGGCATGTGAACCAGGCCATGCTCCCCTGCATTGCGCATGGAGGGCAGGGTCCTAGCAACCCTTCCCTGGTGGGCAGATGGCCTTGGATCCACCCAGCAGCGCTTCAGCTCCTCCAAAAAGGCAGGTGAAGGTGGGGCATCAAAGGGTTGGGCTGTAGGAGTCCCAGCAAGCCATGCGGGCAGCAGTGTCATAAGCCTTCGAGAGCAGACTATCCGTGTCCCGGCACTGTGGCCTGGGACAGCGGGCATTGTCTTTCAGTGCTTCATCTGGTGAGAGGACCAGCAAGGCAATACACTGGTCTACAGGGGGCATGTGAACCAGGCCATGCTCCCCTGCATTGCGCATGGAGGGCCGGGTCCTAGCAACCCTGCCCTGGTGGGCAGATGGCCTTGGATCCACCCAGCAGCGCTTCAGCTCCTCCAAAAAGGCATGTGTGTCATAAGCCTTTAAGAGCAGACTATCCGTGACCCGGCACTGTGGCCTGGGACAGCGGGCATAGTCTTTCAGTGCTTCATCTGGTGAGAGGACCAGCGAGGCAATACACTGGTCTACAGGGGGCATGTGAACCAGGCCATGCTCCCCTGCATTGCGCATGGAGGCCAGGGTCCTAGCATCCCTGCCCTGGTGGGCAGATGGCCTTGGATCCACCCAGCAGCGCTTCAGCTCCTCCAAAAAGGCAGGTGAAGGTGGGGCATCAAAGGGTTGGGCTGTAGGAGTCCCAGCAAGCCATGCGGGCAGCAGTGTCATAAGCCTTCGAGAGCAGACTATCCGTGTCCCGGCACTGTGGCCTGGGACAGCGGGCATTGTCTTTCAGTGCTTCATCTGGTGAGAGGACCAGCAAGGCAATACACTGGTCTACAGGGGGCATGTGAACCAGGCCATGCTCCCCTGCATTGCGCATGGAGGGCAGGGTCCTAGCAACCCTTCCCTGGTGGGCAGATGGCCTTGGATCCACCCAGCAGCGCTTCAGCTCCTCCAAAAAGGCAGGTGAAGGTGGGGCATCAAAGGGTTGGGCTGTAGGAGTCCCAGCAAGCCATGCGGGCAGCAGTGTCATAAGCCTTCGAGAGCAGACTATCCGTGTCCCGGCACTGTGGCCTGGGACAGCGGGCATTGTCTTTCAGTGCTTCATCTGGTGAGAGGACCAGCAAGGCAATACACTGGTCTACAGGGGGCATGTGAACCAGGCCATGCTCCCCTGCATTGCGCATGGAGGGCCGGGTCCTAGCAACCCTTGCCCTGGTGGGCAGATGGCCTTGGATCCACCCAGCAGCGCTTCAGCTCCTCCAAAAAGGCAGGTGAAGGTGGGGCATCAAAGGGTTGGCTGTAGGAGTCAGAAGCCATGCGGGCAGCAGCGTTAAGCCTTCGAGAGCAGACTATCCGTGTCCCGGCACTGTGGCCTGGGACAGCGGGCATTGTCTTTCAGTGCTTCATCTGGTGAGAGGACCAGCGAGGCAATACACTGGTCTACAGGGGGCATGTGAACCAGGCCATGCTCCCCTGCATTGCGCATGGAGGCCTTGGATCCACCCAGCAGCGCTTCAGCTCCTCCAAAAGGCAGGTGAAGGTGGGCATCAAAGGGTTGGCTGTAGGAGTCCCAGCAAGCATGCGCGCAGCAGCAGTGTCATAAGCCTTAGAGAGCAGACTATCCGTGACCCGGCACTGTGGCCTGGGACAGCGGGCATAGTCTTTCAGTGCTTCATCTGGTGAGAGGACCAGCGAGGCAATACACTGGTCTACAGGGGGCATGTGAACCAGGCCATGCTCCCCTGCATTGCGCATGGAGGGCAGGGTCCTAGCAACCCTTCCCTGGTGGGCAGATGGCCTTGGATCCACCCAGCAGCGCTTCAGCTCCTCCAAAAAGGCAGGTGAAGGTGGGGCATCAAAGGGTTGGGCTGTAGGAGTCCCAGCAAGCCATGCGGGCAGCAGTGTCATAAGCCTTCGAGAGCAGACTATCCGTGTCCCGGCACTGTGGCCTGGGACAGCGGGCATTGTCTTTCAGTGCTTCATCTGGTGAGAGGACCAGCAAGGCAATACACTGGTCTACAGGGGGCATGTGAACCAGGCCATGCTCCCCTGCATTGCGCATGGAGGGCCGGGTCCTAGCAACCCTGCCCTGGTGGGCAGATGGCCTTGGATCCACCCAGCAGCGCTTCAGCTCCTCCAAAAAGGCATGTGTGTCATAAGCCTTTAAGAGCAGACTATCCGTGACCCGGCACTGTGGCCTGGGACAGCGGGCATAGTCTTTCAGTGCTTCATCTGGTGAGAGGACCAGCGAGGCAATACACTGGTCTACAGGGGGCATGTGAACCAGGCCATGCTCCCCTGCATTGCGCATGGAGGGCCAGGGTCCTAGCATCCCTGCCCTGGTGGGCAGATGGCCTTGGATCCACCCAGCAGCGCTTCAGCTCCTCCAAAAAGGCAGGTGAAGGTGGGGCATCAAAGGGTTGGGCTGTAGGAGTCCCAGCAAGCCATGCGGGCAGCAGTGTCATAAGCCTTCGAGAGCAGACTATCCGTGTCCCGGCACTGTGGCCTGGGACAGCGGGCATTGTCTTTCAGTGCTTCATCTGGTGAGAGGACCAGCAAGGCAATACACTGGTCTACAGGGGGCATGTGAACCAGGCCATGCTCCCCTGCATTGCGCATGGAGGGCAGGGTCCTAGCAACCCTGCCCTGGTGGGCAGATGGCCTTGGATCCACCCAGCAGCGCTTCAGCTCCTCCAAAAAGGCATGTGTGTCATAAGCCTTTAAGAGCAGACTATCCGTGACCCGGCACTGTGGCCTGGGACAGCGGGCATAGTCTTTCAGTGCTTCATCTGGTGAGAGGACCAGCGAGGCAATACACTGGTCTACAGGGGGCATGTGAACCAGGCCATGCTCCCCTGCATTGCGCATGGAGGGCAGGGTCCTAGCAACCCTTCCCTGGTGGGCAGATGGCCTTGGATCCACCCAGCAGCGCTTCAGCTCCTCCAAAAAGGCAGGTGAAGGTGGGGCATCAAAGGGTTGGGCTGTAGGAGTCCCAGCAAGCCATGCGGGCAGCAGTGTCATAAGCCTTCGAGAGCAGACTATCCGTGTCCCGGCACTGTGGCCTGGGACAGCGGGCATTGTCTTTCAGTGCTTCATCTGGTGAGAGGACCAGCAAGGCAATACACTGGTCTACAGGGGGCATGTGAACCAGGCCATGCTCCCCTGCATTGCGCATGGAGGGCCGGGTCCTAGCAACCCTGCCCTGGTGGGCAGATGGCCTTGGATCCACCCAGCAGCGCTTCAGCTCCTCCAAAAAGGCATGTGTGTCATAAGCCTTTAAGAGCAGACTATCCGTGACCCGGCACTGTGGCCTGGGACAGCGGGCATAGTCTTTCAGTGCTTCATCTGGTGAGAGGACCAGCGAGGCAATACACTGGTCTACAGGGGGCATGTGAACCAGGCCATGCTCCCCTGCATTGCGCATGGAGGCCAGGGTCCTAGCAACCCTGCCCTGGTGGGCAGATGGCCTTGGATCCACCCAGCAGCGCTTCAGCTCCTCCAAAAAGGCAGGTGAAGGTGGGGCATCAAAGGGTTGGGCTGTAGGAGTCCCAGCAAGCCATGCGGGCAGCAGTGTCATAAGCCTTCGAGAGCAGACTATCCGTGTCCCGGCACTGTGGCCTGGGACAGCGGGCATTGTCTTTCAGTGCTTCATCTGGTGAGAGGACCAGCTAGGCAATACACTGGTCTACAGGGGGCATGTGAACCAGGCCATGCTCCCCTGCATTGCGCATGGAGGGCCGGGTCCTAGCAACCCTGCCCTGGTGGGCAGATGGCCTTGGATCCACCCAGCAGCGCTTCAGCTCCTCCAAAAAGGCATGTGTGTCATAAGCCTTTAAGAGCAGACTATCCGTGACCCGGCACTGTGGCCTGGGACAGCGGGCATAGTCTTTCAGTGCTTCATCTGGTGAGAGGACCAGCGAGGCAATACACTGGTCTACAGGGGGCATGTGAACCAGGCCATGCTCCCCTGCATTGCGCATGGGGGCCAGGGTCCTAGCATCCCTGCCCTGGTGGGCAGATGGCCTTGGATCCACCCAGCAGCGCTTCAGCTCCTCCAAAAAGGCAGGTGAAGGTGGGGCATCAAAGGGTTGGGCTGTAGGAGTCCCAGCAAGCCATGCGGGCAGCAGTGTCATAAGCCTTCGAGAGCAGACTATCCGTGTCCCGGCACTGTGGCCTGGGACAGCGGGCATTGTCTTTCAGTGCTTCATCTGGTGAGAGGACCAGCAAGGCAATACACTGGTCTACAGGGGGCATGTGAACCAGGCCATGCTCCCCTGCATTGCGCATGGAGGGCAGGGTCCTAGCAACCCTTCCCTGGTGGGCAGATGGCCTTGGATCCACCCAGCAGCGCTTCAGCTCCTCCAAAAAGGCAGGTGAAGGTGGGGCATCAAAGGGTTGGGCTGTAGGAGTCCCAGCAAGCCATGCGGGCAGCAGTGTCATAAGCCTTCGAGAGCAGACTATCCGTGTCCCGGCACTGTGGCCTGGGACAGCGGGCATTGTCTTTCAGTGCTTCATCTGGTGAGAGGACCAGCAAGGCAATACACTGGTCTACAGGGGGCATGTGAACCAGGCCATGCTCCCCTGCATTGCGCATGGAGGGCCGGGTCCTAGCAACCCTGCCCTGGTGGGCAGATGGCCTTGGATCCACCCAGCAGCGCTTCAGCTCCTCCAAAAAGGCATGTGTGTCATAAGCCTTTAAGAGCAGACTATCCGTGACCCGGCACTGTGGCCTGGGACAGCGGGCATAGTCTTTCAGTGCTTCATCTGGTGAGAGGACCAGCGAGGCAATACACTGGTCTACAGGGGGCATGTGAACCAGGCCATGCTCCCCTGCATTGCGCATGGAGGGCCGGGTCCTAGCAACCCTTCCCTGGTGGGCAGATGGCCTTGGATCCACCCAGCAGCGCTTCAGCTCCTCCAAAAAGGCAGGTGAAGGTGGGGCATCAAAGGGTTGGGCTGTAGGAGTCCCAGCAAGCCATGCGGGCAGCAGTGTCATAAGCCTTCGAGAGCAGACTATCCGTGTCCCGGCACTGTGGCCTGGGACAGCGGGCATTGTCTTTCAGTGCTTCATCTGGTGAGAGGACCAGCAAGGCAATACACTGGTCTACAGGGGGCATGTGAACCAGGCCATGCTCCCCTGCATTGCGCATGGAGGGCCGGGTCCTAGCAACCCTGCCCTGGTGGGCAGATGGCCTTGGATCCACCCAGCAGCGCTTCAGCTCCTCCAAAAAGGCATGTGTGTCATAAGCCTTTAAGAGCAGACTATCCGTGACCCGGCACTGTGGCCTGGGACAGCGGGCATAGTCTTTCAGTGCTTCATCTGGTGAGAGGACCAGCGAGGCAATACACTGGTCTACAGGGGGCATGTGAACCAGGCCATGCTCCCCTGCATTGCGCATGGAGGGCAGGGTCCTAGCAACCCTTCCCTGGTGGGCAGATGGCCTTGGATCCACCCAGCAGCGCTTCAGCTCCTCCAAAAAGGCAGGTGAAGGTGGGGCATCAAAGGGTTGGGCTGTAGGAGTCCCAGCAAGCCATGCGGGCAGCAGTGTCATAAGCCTTCGAGAGCAGACTATCCGTGTCCCGGCACTGTGGCCTGGGACAGCGGGCATTGTCTTTCAGTGCTTCATCTGGTGAGAGGACCAGCAAGGCAATACACTGGTCTACAGGGGGCATGTGAACCAGGCCATGCTCCCCTGCATTGCGCATGGAGGGCAGGGTCCTAGCAACCCTGCCCTGGTGGGCAGATGGCCTTGGATCCACCCAGCAGCGCTTCAGCTCCTCCAAAAAGGCATGTGTGTCATAAGCCTTTAAGAGCAGACTATCCGTGACCCGGCACTGTGGCCTGGGACAGCGGGCATAGTCTTTCAGTGCTTCATCTGGTGAGAGGACCAGCGAGGCAATACACTGGTCTACAGGGGGCATGTGAACCAGGCCATGCTCCCCTGCATTGCGCATGGAGGCCAGGGTCCTAGCATCCCTGCCCTGGTGGGCAGATGGCCTTGGATCCACCCAGCAGCGCTTCAGCTCCTCCAAAAAGGCAGGTGAAGGTGGGGCATCAAAGGGTTGGGCTGTAGGAGTCCCAGCAAGCCATGCGGGCAGCAGTGTCATAAGCCTTCGAGAGCAGACTATCCATGTCCCGGCACTGTGGCCTGGGACAGCGGGCATTGTATTTCAGTGCTTCATCTGGTGAGAGGACCAGCAAGGCAATACACTGGTCTACAGGGGGCATGTGAACCAGGCCATGCTCCCCTGCATTGCGCATGGAGGGCAGGGTCCTAGCAACCCTGCCCTGGTGGGCAGATGGCCTTGGATCCACCCAGCAGCGCTTCAGCTCCTCCAAAAAGGCATGTGTGTCATAAGCCTTTAAGAACAGACTATCCGTGACCCGGCACTGTGGCCTGGGACAGCGGGCATAGTCTTTCAGTGCTTCATCTGGTGAGAGGACCAGCGAGGCAATACACTGGTCTACAGGGGGCATGTGAACCAGGCCATGCTCCCCTGCATTGCGCATGGAGGGCAGGGTCCTAGCAACCCTGCCCTGGTGGGCAGATGGCCTTGGATCCACCTAGCAGCGCTTCAGCTCCTCCAAAAAGGCATGTGTGTCATAAGCCTTTAAGAACAGACTATCCGTGACCCGGCACTGTGGCCTGGGACAGCGGGCATAGTCTTTCAGTGCTTCATCTGGTGAGAGGACCAGCGAGGCAATACACTGGTTGGGCTGCAGGAGTCCCAGCAAGCCATGCGGGCAGCAGTGTCATAAGCCTTCGAGAGCAGACTATCCGTGTCCCGGCACTGTGGCCTGGGACAGCGGGCATTGTCTTTCAGTGCTTCATCTGGTGAGAGGACCAGCAAGGCAATACACTGGTCTACAGGGGGCATGTGAACCAGGCCATGCTTCTCTGCATTGCGCATGGAGGGCCGGGTCCTTGCAACCCTGCCCTGGTGGGCAGATGGCCTTGGATCCACCCAGCAGCGCTTCAGCTCCTCCAAAAAGGCATGTGTGTCATAAGCCTTTAAGAGCAGACTATCCGTGACCCGGCACTGTGGCCTGGGACAGCGGGCATAGTCTTTCAGTGCTTCATCTGGTGAGAGGACCAGTGAGGCAATACACTGGTCTACAGGGGGCATGTGAACCAGGCCATGCTCCCCTGCATTGCGCATGGAGGCCAGGGTCCTAGCATCCCTGCCCTGGTGGGCAGATGGCCTTGGATCCACCCAGCAGCGCTTCAGCTCCTCCAAAAAGGCAGGTGAAGGTGGGGCATCAAAGGGTTGGGCTGTAGGAGTCCCAGCAAGCCATGCGGGCAGCAGTGTCATAAGCCTTCGAGAGCAGACTATCCGTGTCCCGGCACTGTGGCCTGGGACAGCGGGCATTGTATTTCAGTGCTTCATCTGGTGAGAGGACCAGCAAGGCAATACACTGGTCTACAGGGGGCATGTGAACCAGGCCATGCTCCCCTGCATTGCGCATGGAGGGCAGGGTCCTAGCAACCCTGCCCTGGTGGGCAGATGGCCTTGGATCCACCCAGCAGCACTTCAGCTCCTCCAAAAAGGCATGTGTGTCATAAGCCTTTAAGAACAGACTATCCGTGACCCGGCACTGTGGCCTGGGACAGCGGGCATAGTCTTTCAGTGCTTCATCTGGTGAGAGGACCAGCGAGGCAATACACTGGTCTACAGTGGGCATGTGAACCAGGCCATGCTCCCCTGCATTGCGCATGGAGGGCAGGGTCCTAGCAACCCTGCCCTGGTGGGCAGATGGCCTTGGATCCACCTAGCAGCGCTTCAGCTCCTCCAAAAAGGCATGTGTGTCATAAGCCTTTAAGAACAGACTATCCGTGACCCGGCACTGTGGCCTGGGACAGCGGGCATAGTCTTTCAGTGCTTCATCTGGTGAGAGGACCAGCGAGGCAATACACTGGTCTACAGGGGGCATGTGAACCAGGCCATGCTCCCCTGCATTGCGCATGGAGGGCAGGGTCCTAGCAACCCTTCCCTGGTGGGCAGATGGCCTTGGATCCACCCAGCAGCGCTTCAGCTCCTCCAAAAAGGCAGGTGAAGGTGGGGCATCAAAGGGTTGGGCTGTAGGAGTCCCAGCAAGCCATGCGGGCAGCAGTGTCATAAGCCTTCGAGAGCAGACTATCCGTGTCCCGGCACTGTGGCCTGGGACAGCGGGCATTGTCTTTCAGTGCTTCATCTGGTGAGAGGACCAGCAAGGCAATACACTGGTCTACAGGGGGCATGTGAACCAGGCCATGCTCCCCTGCATTGCGCATGGAGGGCCGGGTCCTAGCAACCCTGCCCTGGTGGGCAGATGGCCTTGGATCCACCCAGCAGCGCTTCAGCTCCTCCAAAAAGGCATGTGTGTCATAAGCCTTTAAGAGCAGACTATCCGTGACCCGGCACTGTGGCCTGGGACAGCGGGCATAGTCTTTCAGTGCTTCATCTGGTGAGAGGACCAGCGAGGCAATACACTGGTCTACAGGGGGCATGTGAACCAGGCCATGCTCCCCTGCATTGCGCATGGAGGGCAGGGTCCTAGCAACCCTTCCCTGGTGGGCAGATGGCCTTGGATCCACCCAGCAGCACTTCAGCTCCTCCAAAAAGGCAGGTGAAGGTGGAGCATCAAAGGGTTGGGCTGCAGGAGTCCCAGCAAGCCATGCGGGCAGCAGTGTCATAAGCCTTCGAGAGCAGACTATCCGTGTCCCGGCACTGTGGCCTGGGACAGCGGGCATTGTCTTTCAGTGCTTCATCTGGTGAGAGGACCAGCAAGGCAATACACTGGTCTACAGGGGGCATGTGAACCAGGCCATGCTCCCCTGCATTGCGCATGGAGGGCCGGGTCCTAGCAACCCTGCCCTGGTGGGCAGATGGCCTTGGATCCACCCAGCAGCGCTTCAGCTCCTCCAAAAAGGCATGTGTGTCATAAGCCTTTAAGAGCAGACTATCCGTGACCCGGCACTGTGGCCTGGGACAGCGGGCATAGTCTTTCAGTGCTTCATCTGGTGAGAGGACCAGCGAGGCAATACACTGGTCTACAGGGGGCATGTGAACCAGGCCATGCTCCCCTGCATTGCGCATGGAGGGC
>JAOPHQ010002213.1:0-26178 GCA_030340625.1 Merluccius polli
ATACAAAATACAAAATAATAATAATAATGATCACAATAATAATTGAAATAATTAGACATATTTTCAGTTGTAAGATAAGACTCCAGAATTGCCTTTTGAAATTCTGGTACAGTGCAGTTACCACCCAGGTTGACTGGATGTAGAAGATGGCCTACACACCCTCTCCTCTTGCAAGGTTGTACATGGGTGATAGTATCAACAGGCTCTCGTCCAGATGTCTGGAGACCATGTAGAGCGTGACCTCGCGGAGAGAGCAAGGTGAACGTGAACCCGGAAAAAACACAGAGACTTGGGGGCCCCAGATATCGCTCTCTCTCTCTCTTCCCCCCCCCCCCAGGAGGAAGGAAGGCAGTAAGTGTACGTTTGATTTGAATTTTTCACGTATAGGCCGATTAGCTTGAAAAGGTTAGCGAGGGCTGTGCTCTTGTCTCGCCATCTGCGCTGCACTGCGTTCCGACATTAGGGATCTTTAAGCAGATGGTTTGAGGGTTGTGTCTGAAAATGTCAGGACAAATCGCCCTCCCTGTGGTATTTTTCCAACTCTCCTTCTCTTTATCTGCATCCACTCCTCTCTTCCTAGTTATTTGCCCCCCCCCCCCCCCCCACAAACCCCATTTAAGTCTTCCTTTCTCTCCTGCACTGTGCTCCCATCTCTCTGCATACTACTGGTTGGCTAATTGGGAAGCGTTTTAGAAAAAGACAGAGGAAAGTTATCGAGACATCTATCGCATTCATTGTGCACTCTGACCCTCTCCCTCTCTGCTGGTGTTTTGCAAGAGTTATATGCAAATGTTGCCATGGCAAAAACTAGATATCTTTTTTTTTTTTTTTTTTTTTAGGAAGACTGCAATCTAAAAATGTCAAGTAAAAATATCTCTCCCAAAGGCTCCCCCTGGCACTCTGACTCCCCCCCCCCCCCCCCCCCCCCCCAACTCCCATGGCCTGGCTGCTTAATTTAACATCCCCTCTGATTGGCTACCTGTCTCATCCTGTAGGATCCCACTTTGTCGTTTTTTTGCCTGAATGACGTCATAGTCATCCTTCTGTCCGTCCGTCTGTCTGTCTGTCGGCGTCCCCTGGCCATATATTATACCCATATGTATTAATGCGCGAATGTCACATTAACATTTGATATCATACTACTTCTTTTTTTTTTGGGGGGGGGGGGGGGCAGATAGGAACAAGTCAATGTGGGATAAAAAGAGAGCTCATTGGGAGGAGGGGGCGGAACGGCAGAGGACACGATTGGTCAGAAAGCAACCTCCGTGGCCGCCTCTGTGTTTGTGCACGTCTTTCCTATCCACCGCAGCGGTTGCTCTTGATCGCAAATAGCAAGAGAGCGTAGGCTGCCACATCTCAGCAGGCTGTCTGGAGGGCATGAGGTCATTTACTTTGTAACTGGAGGGGATGAACGGGTGGGCGAACCGGTCGATACCTGGCTCTGAGCAAGGGTAATGGCGCTCCTGTATCGGGCCTGTATGAGGAAATAAGGGGTGCGTGGAGGAAATATGAGGCTGGCTTTGCACAGAGACTGTTAAATGCCACAGCAAACCGCCCATGTTGGGAATGTTTATCTGCCGTTTTTGCCAAGATCTATTCCAATGTTGTATTTGTATTTATGCATGTATGTATAATCTTTTGGGCATCCTTTTTTGTTTGCTTCTTGGTGTTGTCCAATGGGATAGGGAACAACATGCAACACACACACACACACACACACGCCCACACACAAACACACACACACACACACGACCTCGAACAAACTAGCACGCGTGAGCTGTGCGCGCGTGTGGAAAAGTGATCCGGTTTTCACGCCACGGGAAAAACCCTCATAAAGGAATTCAAAAAAAGGCAAATCAAGCACAAACCAAGACAAACCAAACCAATCCCAAAATAAATTGATTATTCTTGTACAATTAAGACCGTAGAACATAATTGTGCAGAAAGGGTTCTTTGTTGATCCTGTTTGACTTTGATATAATTTTTCCTCAACAGTGTACCGTTAGGGAGGACATCTCATATCTAAATCATAGAAAATACAAAGAAGGGGGGGGGGGGGGGAAGAAAAGATCACATCGCTGACAGAGAAGAGAAGACGTAGCAGAGGAATGGCACATATCATTAAACAACTCTTTTTTTTTTTTTTACCCTTCTCCCAACTCTCCGGCACCATCTATATAAAGAAACTTACAGTAAAAAAAAAAACGAAACAAGAGTGCTTGCATCCATTACACTGGGAAAGGAAACGGATGAAGGACGGGTGCCTAAGGGGACTAACAGTTTGAGTGTGAAAACAGCAGTGAGATTTTTTTTTTCCTTTCTATAAAAACAACTTAACGGTGCAGAAATATTCGTCTTTTCGTTTTTTTTTTTTTGTTGTTTGTTAAATCATTAAACAGGTGAAAGAGATTTTCCTTTTTTTTCTTCTTCTCTAGAATAAAATCAAGACATTTTTTTTTTTTCAGAAACAGTTCATCGTCCGTAGGATTGTGTGTTTTTTTTTTTTTTTTCGTGGTCGTTTGTTGGATTTTCTTAAAGGTTTTTTATTTTCTCAAAAAATGTGTCCTTTCTCTGGGACGCGTCCGAGCTCCTGTTCTTTCATTTTTGATAAGTCTTTGTGAAAATATAGACTAGAACAGTTTACCTCCATGTCGGTCCAGTGCAGCCGTAAACAATTACAGTAAGCAATCTAATAACACATCGCAGGAGATTGGAAGCAGAGTCTGTAAAAGTGTGTGCGCATGTGTGTGTGTGTGTCTGTCTGTCTGTGTTCATAACGTGTGTGTGTGTGTGTGTGTTGCGTGTGCCCGGGGTTTGTACTTGTTCACTTTCATACGCCCTTTCGAGTAGCCTGGGACCCTAAAAGTGCAATGTTGGACTCCGAGTGACTGCGTACGTGTGTGTTTATGTGTGTGCGTCCTAGCTTTGCTTTGCCCGTGGGTGTGTGTGTATATGTGTGTGTGTGTGTGTGTGTGTGGGGGGGGGGGGTTTGTTCACACTTCAGTCTGAAAATCTCCCTCGGATGAGTCTGGCGTGTTAGCGGAGGAAGAGTCCCATGTCTTGTTGTGCAGCTCCATCCGGTCCTTCTGTTCCCCAGGCACGATGCACAACTCGGGGGTCATGGTCTTGAAGCTGTCCCAGGAGTGCTGGTCGTCTGGGGTCGATTTGTCCTGTTCACGGAGAGAGAGGGGAGAAAGACAGAGAGCGAGAGCAAGAGCGAGAGAGAGAGAGAGAGAGAGAAAAAATACGTGTTTATTATTACCTGTTCTCTCGCAGAGGAAGAGGAAGTTAAATTGACTCATAAACGAGATAATGAATTTTTTTGGCCTGGGAGGAAATAGTTTGGGAGATGGATATGCCCGCTCATTACAAGCTGGGTTTTATGTGGCTTAATATATCCGTCCTTTGTATTATGCCACATTAGCCACATAACCACAGAGCAGAGACAACATATTTTAACCAATCTGTAGCGTTAGCGCCCATACCTCAATCTCTTGAGACCAATACACTCCAGATACCAGACTAGCATCCTGCAAATATGCTAAGCGTATAGTAGCATATAGTACCAAACCATCCAACACCTTGCTATTCATTTCATTACTCATGTGATTGATTGGCACAAAATGAAAAGCGACTCACAGTCAATGCAGGCACAGGGGGGTTTAGGGCTAAGATGTCTTGCTCAAGGATGCCTACAGGTATAGACCGCATACATATCCAGATTAAATTGAAAACTCGGGGCGAGCAGTCGAACCACAGACTGTATAAAATACCCTCGCGGCACAACGATATCACGCGTACCACCATCACGCGAAACACTTCCTTTCCATCACTGAAATCAATGATACATCTGGTCTTCCTTTATCTCCCCCGATGCTCCGAATCAAGGGGACCTGAAATTGATTGAAATGGCTCATAACCTCTTGAACCGCTGTGTGCGCCGTGTGATCGCTGCATTCGGTCTCGCAGGGCGGGGCGGCATTGAAGCATGTGAAATATATGTTGAGTGAAAAGCTAATTGGAGGTTACGCTAATATGCTAATACTAATGATTTCACAGACTAGTAAATATCTATTTGGCTAGGTGTATGGGGCGTAGAGCAATCCAGACTACGCATTAGACATTTTCCCTTTCGCGGAAGCAATGATGGAGCCGATTACTGGTAAACTATTTGGATATACTGTAGGTATAGGTCATGTGAATGCAACCTGGGGAGTGCTTTTTACCAAATCATCTCCTTGCTTACATAACCTTTACCTACAAAACAAATAAAGAGATATCATCAGGTACACCACACATAATGCTGTGATTCGGAGTTAGGTATGTATGTGCATGTTCAGTCTGTAGCAACAGTGAGCACGGTTATCTCCCACCTCCTCTACAGCAGCGGTTCCCAACCTTGGGGTCGGGACCCCACCTGGGGTCCCCTGATATGCATATGGGGTTGCAGGACATTGCTGACATAAGCAATAGATATTTGATGATCCAATTTAGCAAACCTTTTTTTTCATAGCCATGACGCGATTACGTTCACATTGATATTGCCAGCATATGTTCGACATAGGATTGGCATATGATTGGGTAAAAACAATTTGTGTGGAAGCAGATGCACAAAAGTTAAAGTTGGGGTTGCAAAAATTTACAGAGCTAGAAATGGAGTCACAGGCCAAAAAAAAGGTTGGGAACCACTGATCGACAGCATGTCATCGTGAGTGATTCACCTTTTTTGTCCTTCCTATTGCTTCCTTTCCTTGCACCCACTCTCCTGCAGCTATACCCTCATCCCAGTTCATTGAGACATCCACAGCTCTGCCTCACTGCTGTCATCCACATTCACGCAGGCAGAGACACACACACACACACGCGCACGAACGCGAACGCACACGCACACGCACACACACACACACACAATTCATGTGACCACAACATCGTGACAGTGTTCATCCTTCAGCCAGTAGGGGGCAATATCGTCCCAATCCTCATTCCGGTTGCGACGCAGCAGACAGTGGGTAAAATGAATACAATAGGCATATTCGGGGAGCCAATTTGCATGCTAAACGCTGGCGAAGGAACATTTTGTAAATGCAGGAATGTGGGTAATGCTGCAGTTAAGCCCAACTTTATCCCTGGGAGCCTAGACTAACGCGATTGTGCCTCCAGTGCTTGTGTCGATGTCCCTTTTCCCACCATCTTTCTCTCTCTACCTACCCCAAAGTCATTTTTTCCCAACAACCCCCTTACAGTCTCCTGCATCTCTCTCTCTCTCTCTCTCTCTCTCCTCCCACCTGTGTCTCTTTCCCTCTCCTCCTGCCTTTGTCTCTTTCCCTGTCTAAAATCTGCCTTTCTCCCTATCGTCTCTCTCTCCCCCCCCCCCCCACCCACCCCTCTCTCTCTCCCTCCCTCCACTCGTTGGGTACCTTTCACCACCGGTAGACCAAATGCTCCATGGTTTTTCCCTCCTCTGTTGTTAAAGGGAAGGGGTGGACAGAGAAAGTAAAGACAGAAAAAAGGGGTCGTATGGGCTTGGTGGTCAGTCAAGTCCAGCCCTGAAACAATAGCATTGTCCCAACACCTTTCAAGGTGAACTGGGGCTGTCATTTTGTTTGGTCTACTTTCAGTTTTCTCTCTCTGTTTCTCTGTCTGCTTATTTTGAGGAAAATAGTACACAACCACCAACACAAACCGCACAAACAACCGGTTCTGTCTTTCGACCCGTTCATGAAAGAGACAAGTCGAAAAATGTTCATCACCCCAGGGTCAACGTAACAATGTGCACATTGGATACTGTAGCATTGTACTGCATTGAAACATTGATGCGTTTTTGTCTGTACTCGTCTGTACTTTTGTAAGTAAATGTGTCTGTGTAAAAGGTCACAGTTTCCTGTCCTTTCTCTCTTTTTCGATGGAGTCCTCTCATGCATTTTTTTGCTTAAGCACAGTCATTTTTCATCGGCTGGTTTCACTCCAACCCCATTAACAGCGTTGGTCTAAATAAATGCATTGCACAGCACTTAACGCTTTATGCTACACATTTTGACAGTCTCTTCGTTAAGCATCTTGACCACAGCCATTCAACCGTGAGAATATGCACATTATTATTATTCCCAGTTGCAATATAATCCCCCCCCCCCCCCCCGCCCCCCTCATCCAGGAGCCACCATACCATCATCATCATCATCATCATCATCATCATCATCATCATCATCATCATCATCATCCTCATCATCCACAAGCAGCAGCTAAAGTATAAATACATTTCCATAGGGATGGTACGGGTGAGTAACCAGCATAGGCTATCATATAGCGTCTATGATCTTCAGCCTCTCTAAAGGCTTGTTTGCTAGAAGAAACCTTCAGGCGGATTGCGCGCCGGTTCATACGAGTGAATTCGTCCGAGACAGTAAACCCCCCCCCCCCCCCCCCCCCCCCCCCTCTCAACACAGAACAGACGCTGATATGTCTGGACGACAAGGTGTTAGTGTGGTCATATGTGAGTTGATGTTTAAGGACATGAAAGCGGCGGAGGACAAGGGGTTGTTGGTAGGGGTACGTGGGGTGTTCATTTATTTTTTACCTTTGTTGACTTGGATGCCCATGGTATTGGTGATTGTCTGGCTACTGTCAGACTGGGGTGGTGGTGGTGGTGGTGGTGGTGGTGGTGGAGGTGGTGAGAAGCATGCAACACAGTCAGCCGACAAGATTAAAGAAATAAACACAAACAAATAAACAAACAGACAAACAGAAGATATAAATAAAATCAAATAAAATATACATGATCGGACAGACATTGAGTGATCGTTTCCCCACACAACAAAACCGGAAAGACAGAAACCACAGGATATAGACAAACACATTTCACAAAACTGCAATATTGAACTCATCACACAAAGCAGACATGAAATCAGAGGCAGATTGAGTAGATACCAGACAATGACTGCGGCTTACGAGTTTGCAGTGGGCGGTTTTGTATCAAATGTTTTATGTATTGAAACTGTTATATTTAGTTTTTGCACTGATTTTCTCCCATTCGATCTGCTCCTCTCCTTCTCCCTCTCGTTCCTTTCATCGACACGGTCCGCAACACGATGGACCGCTACAAGCGTGTTTTGGCACTCGAGACAATTTGTAGAAAGAGTTGGTAATTGGGCATAACGGTCTTTAGCATCAATTACCCCTTGGATTGTGGGTGGAAGAAAAGTGTCACATATAATAAGGCCCTTCAAAGGCTGCAATGTAGAGAATGTAGGGTAAATAAATTCAATTAGGGCAACACATTGCAAGCAAACAGGCAATCAAGGCTCAAATCAGCAGCAGTCCTTCGCTGGCTGGTCCACAATACCGATCAGATTACCCTGACTTTTTCACCCTCGCCTTAATTAGCCAGAGGACACCAAATGAGCTAAATTAGCATTGCGCCGCCTGCGCGCAGGAAGCTAGCATTAGCCTTGTTCAGCCGCACCACGGCTAACGGTCTGCTAATTAGGAGCCGCTAATAGAAGCAGGGGGAAGTAGCCGCGCGCTAGTAGCCGTTTGCTGCTGCTGCACCAGCCTTTCGGTATTCATGGGTCATTTTGTGAGGGAAAAAAACAAAAAAGAGGATGAACACAGTCGATCGGTTTTAAAGTCAACCCCGTTTGGGCGCTGAGGTGGAGAGGGGGGGGGGTGGGGGGGGGCACGGGGAGCGGGGGATTTTCGAAATAATTAAAAACAAGATAATGGGAGAAATGAATTAGCCAATTAATTAAATGCCTCGAAAACGGATTTGGGAAATGTGTGGCAGTAGAAACGTGGCACAGCGTGAGGACGAATAGAGGGGATATGAAGTGACACGTGAGAGAGGGTGTGGATAAAGAGGTTGTTTTATTGCATCCGTTTGAAACCGAAACCTCTTAGCCTAATGCCAGACAATTGATTACTAGACCTGGGGGGGTGTGTAACTGTGGAGAAATCACTGGCCTCAATCTGAATCAATGAGCAATGGGCCTTTGCCATTTAAAATTATACCTCTCCATTTCATACAAGCCACCATCAAATCATACTCATTACCTGAGTAAAAATATCCCTTCAGTGACTTTACAGCTTTGACTGAATTCAATAACACTCACTAATCTCAGCTGTGACTGCATAAAGAGGGCACCTTCAGTCTCCCCTCTCTTTTATGGGGGAAACATAATGGAGAGAAAAAGAGAGTCATCTTGAACTATCTCCGCCTATTCCCATGCAGCGAGTGAGAGACAGAGCGATAGACTCTGGATTTCATCACATAATTCACACACCCGCAGCTATTTAGGGTTGAATTGGAAAATATTTCTCCCGTAATGGAGAGAAGGCAGCCTCTCGTCTGCGTCCGTTCCCGGGCAATACGGCGCGGGCAGAGATCGCCGCGTATACCGGCGCACTTATTTCCTTCCGTCTATTTCTCCCGCCGCGTTCCACGTGTGATCCTCCCGCTATCCATCAGGAGGAGGAGAGCCCCGCACGCCTCATTTAATCAGAACACAGCGGCCCGGCGACACGTCCGCCACGTCGGCGACGGCCCGCATGGCAAAATACACGCCATTTCGGGGGCTGAGAAATGCATCAGCTGGGCTATTATGCGTGTGCGCACGTGCGCAACCTATGGATACATCAACAACGCCGCCGCCGCCGCACAGGGTTGTGTAGCGGGGGATAGACAGGCGGGGTGGGTTGCAACCGTCAGGCTCAGCGGGATGGCGCGAGCGAAAAAGAGGAAAGGGGAAAGCAGTATTCGACCCTTTAGCGTTAGCGCGCAGGCGGCGGCGCTTGTGCACAGTCCGTCAGCCGCCCGCCTGCCTCCGAGACATAACCATCAGCGCCCGCCGACTTTTGCCTTTGAAAATGCCTCCATTACCGCGGGAGCGGAATGGGAAAAGGAGCGGCCATTTTTGCACAGCTCTCGCCGCGGCGCGGCTTTTTGGCATTTGGGTTGACACCCAGTCATCGCTCAGCGGGCTAACTACCATCACACTCTCCGGTTTGCCAGCGTGAAGGCTATACAATAAAGGAATTAGCAGCGGCCGCTAACTTCCTGAATGGCCAACACACGCGGTGAGTTGGCGGCGGCGTGGACGGCCGCGCAGTAAAAGCAATTGAAATAACGTATTTAGTTTTCGTAGCGAGAGAGGTAGGAGAGTGATAACGAGTGGAGGCCGGAGCGAGAGAGAGAGAGGAGAACTTCAGCTCCGCGCTTTCCATCTGTGCAGACACGTGTTGCGGGGGTGATCCCAAGTCCACTGCAATTATCGGAGAGAAATGAGATCATATGTGTGCGTGTGTGCGTGTGTGTATCTGTCCGTCAGTCAGTTCTGTGTGTTCTTGGGAGACATTCTCTGATATCCACTCATCTCCTCAAGGGTCGACACAAATATCCTACCTTTCCGGAGAAGTAAAACGGATCACTTCTTTGCTGATCCTATAATCCTTTGAGATAGCTCTAGCGCCGTTATTGACCAATAAGAGCCTCTCAATCACACCCCCTGTGAGGGTCGCTGTGGCTGGTCTCTATCGTGCCATGTTTTAATGAGACTGTTAATAATTAATAAGGTGATTATGAAGCTGTTTAAGGTCGACGACGTTTGAATGACTTAGTTTAGTTGTTTTTTGTTGTTGTTGTTGGGGTTATTTTAGTTTAGGCAATGCAAACAATAACGAACAATGTTTAGATTCGTCACCAAGGTAAAACTGGTTCACAAGCAAACACACAGCGAGACAATACAAACCAGACATAATCAAAATGCTTGCTTTGATTTAACCATGGCAAATAACCTAGCCCAATATCAACCCATCACAACAATCCATAAAAGAGGACTTGTAAATGGAAATGTGACGACAATAACCATCCCATTATTTATTAATTCCACATTTTAATTGTGTCGGGGGTTGACTGAGGACTAGGCAAACCTTGATTTGGGAAATAAGGGGTGCCACCAGGGGGACTAATAGTAGTCTCTCAAATACAGTCACGACAAAAGGGGGGGGGGGGGGGGGGGGGGGGTGACAAATTACACACTACTGGCTTTTGGCCGATGAGCAACGACACGAAACATCTGAATAATTTGACACTGCCGGTGATGTGTTTTGAGGCGCGTTGAAAAAACTACTCAAAACGACACCACTGGCAAAACGCCGTGGAACAACACAACAGACATTGGTCCACAGACACAGTGGCAAATTATTATCTAGTCCGGAAAAATCACATCTTTAAAGTCTAGTTAATATGACCCCAGAGGGAAGGTTATGGAGAGACAGGGTTTAAAGCATGCTTACGTTGGCTTTCTTTGTAAACGACCGACATTCTGCGGGTGAGCGACGGCTCCGAGCTTTGTCTCGGCGGCGGGGGGGGGGGGACCTGCGGCAGCGTCGGGGACACCGGCCTTTCGTTAAGACTTGGTTAGGAGGAGTTAGGCGTTCAAAGCTGTTTAGCTCGCTCCAAAGAGCAGGGCAGCCTGGCAAGGGTCTTAATAGCGTTAGTGTTTTTTTTATTTGATGTTTTATGTTTTGTTAAGTAGCGGTTTAATAGATGGATGAGTCATGAGGCGATGGATGATACTATAACCATAAGTAGAGGACAGATGACCTTGTATTTGCTGACTAACCCCACCAGAGTCTACAGAACTTTGATCGCCTCTTTTGGGATGAAGTGGCAATTACAATGTTTGCTGCTGGACCATAAAAACATATGTGGCTGCATCAGAGAAATGGGGGAAGAAAATGAGTTCCAGGCAATTTCATGTCACATGCCCGAGAAGGGAGGTTATCGGGGTTATTATGTGTAATTTCTTACACTGCTTAAGAATTTTCCTGGCCTACTTAGTAATTTTGATTTTCATCCGCATCATGTTCAGACAGTGTAAACAAGCATTGGCCAACACAAAAAAAAACAGACTGCGACAAGTGTAGGAATGAGGGGGCAGACGAAAAGCCACACACACACAAGCGCTCTTTATGGATGCGCAGACACATTCACACACATACACACGGACACACATCCATAGATGCGCACACAGACACACGCATACCAAACAAACACGCACACACACACACACACCCACACACGTACACCAAACATACCACACATTTATAGACGTGCACAGACACACATACCAAACAAACAAACACGCACACACACACACACACATACACCCACACACGTACACCAAACATACCACACATTTATAGACGTGCACAGACACACATACCAAACAAACATACATGCACACACACACAAACACTCCATTTACACAAGTGAATCCACAGCCACACAAGCGTGTGCATTCACACGCACACGCACGCACACGCACACACGCACACACACACATACACACACTCTCTCCTCATCTCCATAATTGCTGTATAGTCAGCATCTCTGGCTACCCACCCATCACCCCAGTGTCTCGGGCGATTGTCAAAGTGAGACGCTAACAGCATTTGAGTTGAACTGCAGCTGGATCCAGTCAAAGGGCTGACTCTAATAGTGTTATCATTGTAATTGCTACTTATTAAGTGCAAAGTCTCCTTTACCTTCATCATACTATGCCACAGTACGATAGCACCGTACCTTCATTCCAGCCACTGTTTGGTAATGTACCGCCCGTCCTTCAGTTCCCTCGTGTATTTGCGTCAATGGTGTGCGTGTGTGTGTGTGTGTGTGTGTGTGTGAGTGAGTGACTAGTCTATTGCATTTCATTTGACTGACAGTAATGCATTGGGAGGCAGCCAATGTTCCGGACAAATCATAATCATGGTGTTGATCAAAGAATGAGCGAAGATAAAGGCACTGAGGAAATATGGGTTTTGTGTAGGTGTGTGTGTGTGTGTGTGTGTGTCTGGCCTCTGCCTTTTTGTAACTAAGACATGGACCGGCGTGGTCATACGACGCCGTGGCCACACGATGCTAATGACAGCTCTGTGTCCTGCAGGAAAGGCGGGCGAATGTGTGCGCGGGCATGTGCCTGCGCGCACGCGTGTGTATGTGTGTGCGTAGGTAGGTAGGTGATCGCGTGGCGTTGGATGTGTGTGGTGAACGTCTTAATGAAATCAGCCCTCTGAAGGTCAACGGGGAGCGAGCGAGGGACTCTTTTGTCTCCGGCTAATGATGGAATGATGGAATAATGATTCAGAGACGCTGCTGCACTGTTCCTATGGACTGTTTTCCTTTGACCACACACACACACACACACACACAGCAAGCAGATATATAACACACACACAGACACAGGCACATATAACACACACACACACACACAGACACAGCCACAGATAACACACCTACACACACACACACATATATAACACACACACACACACACACACACACACACACATGCACATACAATACATCCATATCAGCGAACAAAGAGACCGACTGGACAGACGTAGAAGGGAGTTACATGGAGGTTTAATAACGCAGCATCCACCCATGGGAAAACACACTTATCAAGTAAGTGCTGAATTAGGGTGAAGTAATTTGGTGAATGAGGGTGGGGAATGAGGGCCAAGCGGTCTCTCAAATTGCAGGACTTAGAATTCATCAACTGTCCGTGATGGATTGGCCATCAAGTGACAGCTCTGTTGACTAAATGTACTCGACAGGGAAGTAATAAGGAGCCGTGGGATGGAAATCTCATTTTCCGTCCATACTTCACGGGGATTTTCAGGGGAATTGGAGAAGAGTGGGGTTTATAAGGTACGGTTGCATCACATAGGTTTCTTCTTAGCGGTAGATAATGCAATAGCGACAAAAAATGTAAATGATGAAAAAGTATATAAATAATGGAGCTCTTTCTGTTAGGGCAGACGATTGTTCAAAGTCACGGCGGCGGTAATTGTATGCTTTTCCTTAGTGTTGCGATACCCAATAAAAACAACAAAAAGCAAAAAGTTTCTTCTTCCAGACTTCCTCGTCCACAAGCACATTATTCACGTCTTCTTCACGGAATCTGTCTTTACAATTAATTTGGGTCTCGTATATACATTTTTTTTTTTTTTTCTCCTCCCTTAAACATCTGCGCTAAGCGTCGGGTTAGCCAGAGGAAGTAAATAAACCCTTGGGCATGCACAGTTTATCAGCATCTTCCTCCAGCCCCGCCCGTTTGCTTAACGCAGATGTTTAAAAAAGGGGAGAGAGACAAAAAAAAAAAGCGAGTTTTAAATGAATTCCCCGGAGGTGATTCTGCGGACCGATCGGGGCTATCCGGGATTCATTTTGACGTTGTTTTAAGACAACGACGGAGGGCTAAGCCGCCAAGAAAAAAGGGACGCGTCTACTGGCGGACGGGTACGCTACTCGGCAGACAACGGATCGTGAGCCGGTGAGATAAAACACAGCATCACTCTCGGACGTTTTTATTCGGGATGTCAGCAGTAAGTAAAACAGAGAAATACGCTGGCCTTGGACTTTATGTGGGAACAGGGGGGGGGGGGGGGGAAAGTACCATATTAAAAAAAGTGAATGTTTAAAGAACAAAACCAAAAAAGAAAGCACGTTAGCAAATAAACAGGGAAAGCTGTAAGCTTAGATTTATGTCCCGACGTAAAAAGTCCAAAGGGTAAAATCAATAACGTATAACGGAGGTGCTGCTACATTTGGCGAGTGACGACTCTGTCTTGTAAAAAAAGGGGGAGCTTATTGGTCGACTTTCCCTTTAGCAACAGAAAGAGAGGGCTTACAGCACCTTGTACGGCCATTTTGGGTTTAGGGTCGTGTGTGTGTGTGTGTGTGTGTGTGTGTGTGTGTGTGTGTGTGTTTGCTTGTGTGACAGGTATAGCTTTCTTAGAGGGGCATTGGACAGGGGCAACGTGCAGGGTGGGTGGATTTGAGGGGGGGTTGTGGACTAAGGGGCAGGTGTGAGGGCAGTGGGCAGCTGGGGGGGGGGGGGGGGGGGGGCAATGTTATGTACCCCCACTGTGGGAAGGTATTGCTTTTTCTTTTTTTTTGTCATCGTTTTTTGTCGGGGGGGTCTTACCTTGAAGGCGGACACCGCCGGGTCCCTGCTATACCTGTCTATGGTGTGGAACTTGGTCGAGTGGTTGAGCTCGTGGTACAGCTCAGAGTGTCTTTTGCGAGTGTGCATCACTTTCTGGAAGGGAAAGGAAGGGACAGCAAAAATAATGAACAGAAGAGGACCCCCCCCCCCCCCCCCCCCCACCCATCACCCCCCCCGCCCAAAAAAAAATACAAAAGAAGGAAGGGAGAGGGCAGGCAACAGGGGTAGCAGGTTGAGGTAAAAAGGGCAGGGATGGTGGGGATGGGGAGGCCAAGGCACTGCAGCGATAGCAGCCATTAAAAGGGGGTCTAGAGAGAGAGAGGGGGGGGGGGGGGCAGCAGATCAATCGATTGCTGGCTCAGGCCGATTCATTATCTACTCCCTTTACTCCCTTTAGTCCTTAAGAACTTGGATCCTAAGTGCAATGTAGGGAAGTAACTTCAGCAGAAAAAAAGGAAAATGTGGATGGCATATCAGGCACGTTATTAAACTACATGTTTTGTTATTGTTGTTGTTGTTGTTGTTGGGCTAGCTAAATGTCCAACGGGACGCGCAAGGAAATATTAGCCAGCTGCGGCGCGAAAAGGCAGAAGTAAAAAATTGTTAGTTTCCGAGGGGACTTTAGCCGCCGTTAGCCGAGGAACTCTCTGACCGCCCAAAGTGCATTTGTCACTGTCACTTCGGCGGTCCTCCTCCGCTCTAATGGACAGTACCGGAGCCGCTCTGGAGCGCGGCGGCTAATCGTCAGAAGGGCCCGCAAGGTTGAAAGTAACACCGGGGCCAGGTGCCAACACTCACTCTCTCAGATACACAGGGGCCATCGCTGGCGCCACTGCCTTGCACTGCCTGCAATTACCTCAGAGTGGGGCCACTCACATCTCCCTCTCCGCCCCCCTATCTGTCTGTTGGGACCGCTCTCATGTGGTTGGACCCATCACACAGTTTATTTCATTTTCTGGATTCTTTATTATTTTATTCAATATTTCTATTAAACTGCCGTGTCAGAATATCGTGTTGGGGGGGGTCCCAGGGACTTAGTAGAGGGTAGCGCTTTGCGATTTGTGTTGTGTTTTTTGGCATGTGTTGCATATTCATTCAAGTCATGCTTGGATTTGAGCTATCCGGGCACTGAGCCCCTCCTTATGTTGCTTTTGGGTTTTGTTTGAGTCAACCCTCTGGTTAAAATCCACTGTTTGCTCTAGGTCTGCCAGAGAGGTCAGAGGATTAGCTTAGATGGTAAGCCATAGCTGATAAGCCATACTCGCTGTTAGTCTGTTGATACCACACATACTGTCTATGAATGATTCCTCCACAGTAGAGAGTGAATGTCCAGTCTTTACAATGGTGTAAATGTAATCAAAAAGTAGGAATTTTGCATATTAAAACGTATATATCAGGTACTAAAAAAAGGCTTTTGGTTTTGCTTAAGACTGGAGATTCACAGAGGACTCAAGTTCAGCCCAAAACAAACATACACACGTGTGCACGCACACACACACGCACGCACGCACACACACACACACACACGCGCGCACACACACACACACACAACCAAAGTCATATCAACAAACTCACTAAAGCCACAAGATGTCAACCAAAACACTATAAACCAGTCAGACGCGCTTAGACCTATACCATGTTGTTTTTTCAACCAGAACCACTTCACAGATTGTATGAAATGTACCAAATCTAAAACAAACCCAATAAACGCCAGTAGACATGTTTACATGGGGCAGTCTAAATCCAATTTGGGAGCTGTCCGTGGTATGAAGGGATCTTAGTTGAAGAAACATCACGTGAAGCTGGATCTGTGGAAGGGTTTCAATCGTCTAAGTGCAGGAGGTACACAAGCGCAAGGAAAGGTGCTTCGCAATGCTATTGGCTCCTCTAAACGTCACTCAAAAGTCCTGGCAGAAGCAGACGAAAGCAGAGACAAGGCCGATGGAGGGAATAAGGGGTGCGGGATCTTACCTCAAAGTCCAGCTCAGAGTACCGTACTCTCTTCCTCTGGAAGAGGATGGGGGCGAGGGGAAAAAGAATAGCATCAATGACCGCTTGACCAACCACTGTCACAGCCGCTTGCACACACACACACACACACACACACAGAAACACATACACTCAAACTCACATGGACACACACACGCACACCAGCCCATATAAGCCTTTCCGAGTCTCACTATAAAAATAAATTCCACACCTGACCATCTCTCTCTCTCTCTCTCTCTCTCTCTCTCTCTCTCTCTCTCTCTCTCTCTCTCTCTCTCTCTCTCTCTCTCTCTCTCTCTCTCTCTCTCTCTCTCTCTCTCTCTCTCTCTCTCTCTCTCTCTCTCCATCCATACCCGTATACAATGTAAGGGATTGCAATTGAGTACAATGGCTACATATACTTCTTTTTTTTTTGTTAAAACAAAACAGCTCTACAATAACACAAAACACAAAAATATGATCTTACACTTTGCTCAAGTTTGGACCATACATCCACAACTTCTACTCGCTTCCACGTTGCTCTGTGAATGTCGCAACTTTCTAAGTGCCAGACAGAGTGGTTTCACACGCCGTCTTTTCCCAACAGCCCAAACGCTCACCACCCTTCGCCGGATTAGTTGACGAAGCACACACACTGCACACAAATATATCCCGCCCGAAACTATGTCATACTCTCATATAAGCCATATTATGCTTCTAGTCCGTACATTTGGCGGAATTAAATATCCCAACCGTCAACATAAAGGCTGTTATACTTTTCAATTAATTTCATTTCAAATATTGTAGCTGTGATCCAAATATTGTAGTTGAAATCCTAATCGTTTGTCCATATCTCATTCTGATTGGGTACAATTGGGCTGCACTATGACAAAGCAGGAAGCCCACTATGGATGCTTTATGTGTCTACTCACCGACAGCCACTCACAACACAGGAAGACAGACGGTGCGCGTAAGTACACATTGAAACCATTGTCCCATAGCCTCTGATCCTCCCCCTTCATCTGCATCACACCACATCATCCTCTCTCATCCCGTCTGGCGAAATCCAGACACCATGTCATCCCCTGAGAGCGTCGAGGGTAACCTCCTCCCAAGTGTCAAAACGCCCCTTTCCCTCACTGAAGAGCCCTTTGAGTAGTTTTCAGTTAACCATCTATTAAACCTTCACCTTGTGTGACTGTGTGAGTATCTGTGTGTGTGTGTGTGTGTGTGTTAAAACCGCTTCAGATTTAATTTCAATGGTATGCGGGACTCGGATATCCATCTCCAAACACTAGCTTACTCACAGCGGGGGGATGAAATTACACTTCCGCTTTTTGGGAAATTGCAATAGCTACACGTATCCCCCGCGATATTGCTCCATCATATTGGTGGCCACCACTCCAGAGCTGCTGTGAGACGGAGATGTTTTGACAATTCACTCGAAAATATTGTGGGCATGCGACTGTGACTGTAGGATGTGTGTGCATGTGTGTGTGTGTATGTGCCTATGTGTGTGTGTGTGTGTGTGTGTGTGTGTCTGTGTGTCTGTGTGTGATCCCCCTTAACCCTACAAGGTGGTGCAGCAGATGGATGGAGACAGGCGGGATCAGAGGAAACACCCCTGTAGAATCCTTTACACTGTGCCATAATTACACACACACACAATCATTCACTACCACACACAACCATTTACTCATGCAAACGCAATCAGCCACATGCAGGTCTAGACGAACACCCATGGCCCAAACCTAAATGAATGTGAGTTTAACTGTGAGAATAGCTATCGTACCCACACTTATTGGCTCATCAAACAATAAACACCACTCAGCTGTTCATACCACCACTGCACCCCCCACCCCCCCTCCGCCCTACCTGCACTGTTTCTAAAATATCACACTCTCAGTCCCTTATATAACCCTGTGTCATGGCATACACAACACAAAAGAAATCGAGGTTGGACTTCGGTAAAATATTGTTGCATGCGGGGGGCTTGGTTGTGTTAATATGAGACTCTGTTCTCCCTCCCGCACACACACAGACACATTCTTAGTCCAACTAATGCGACCCAAATGGAGCAGGTGAAAAAGGTTCCCTTACCTCCTCCACTACTAACTGAATCCCTCACTGACCGTGTGGAAGCAAGGGGAGCGCCCTTACCTCCACACAGCCATAACTCAAACCCATAGACAATGGGCAATGGGCTCAGTTGACAAAGCTGTATCCCCATCACCACCACCACCACCACAACACTACCACCAACACCACCACCACATCGAAACCTCCATCTAATCCACACCGATCCTAAATGCTGAAGTCCTGAGGAAAGTCCCCCCCCCATCTATCCCATCTCTTTCCCCATACCCACCTCCAGGGAGCCGGCGGAGAGGCTGGTGTTTGCGTTGTTGGTGCTGCCCAGGTTGCGCGGCAGGGTCATGGTCCTCTCCGCCCCGCCGCCCCCCGTCAGGATCTGCCGGACGGACGGCCTCGTGCCGGGCTTGAGCTGCAGCGAGTGGTTGTGGCCGCCGTGGTGCACGTGGCCCCGGTGGGCGTGCACCAGCGTGCCGCCCTGGGCCAGCATGTGGCCGTGCCCGTGGGACGCGGGCATGGTCTTGATGGTCCCGTAAGAGCGGTGGTTGAGGTTCATGGCCAGGTTCATGTCGCCCGCCACGCCGGGCGCCACAAAGTCGGCCGGGTAGGCCTCGCTCTCGGCCGGGTGCAGGGTCAGCGGGGAGGGGGGCGGCGGGAACGGGGGGTCGTCCACCGCGATGTTGAGGGGCTTCTCCTCGCCGCCCCCCAGCCCCACTCCTCCGGCGGGCCCCGGCGGCTTGAGACTGACTGTCCTACGCGGTAAGACCATGTAGTCCCCCTCCCCTCCTCCCATGATGCCCCCTCCTCCTCCTCCTCCTCCCACGCTCCCGTCCTGGGGCGAGTTGGAGGAAGGGGGCGATCGCGCCCATCCCATGCCGCTCTCGGTGCACAGGTAGACGGGCACGCCGCCGCGCTGCTGCCCCTGCTGCCGCTGCTGCTCCACGTTGACCTCCTTCTTGAGGGGCGTCTCACTCAGCTCATTAAGTCCTCCCAGAGGGGGCACCTGGCGGGCACAGGTAAGGCGGGCACATGAGCAGCTGCTGCAGCCGAGGCCACAGAAAGAAAGAAAGAAACGGCATCGGCAGAATCCACAGTTTAAATGCTGACCTCGCCGAAAACATTGCCTTCGCTTTTGGCCGCATTCAGCATGGCTGCGGAATTTGAGTTTGACATTTTGGGGGGGGGGGGGAAGTGGGACCGCTAGGCTAGGAAGAGGACATTAACAGATGGCTGATCGGCTTCACAGGGCACACTTGCATCAGGAAGGACGCATCAGCGATGGGCAAATGGTGAACTAATACAGCTCATTCTGTGAACACACTGCATTGCATTTAGATGCATCGATTCCAGACCATGCAGTTCACTTCTACTGTATTGTGATTGTTCCGCAGAACGCAAGGGAAATGGTGGGGTTTTTTCACTGTGGATTCTTCAATTCCAAAAACTATTTGTAACCTTCAAAAAGTGAACATAACGGCTTATTTTCCGGGTACACACATTCAAAGTTGTGTGAGGTGCATCGCCAACAAAATGTATGAATCGGAATGGCATGCAAAACGGCAAAGGATAAAACCACTATATTCAGGCCGTGAAAACGAGCGTCGTAAAACCAAGTGTGTCGTAAGGCCAAGCGACGGCAGCAGGAGCGGCGGTACCTGAACGATGAGGTTGGGAGGAGGGATGTTGCCGGGCAGGCTGCTGAAGTTGAGGCCCACTCCGCCGTCCTGGTGGGCCATCAGCTTGGGGTCGTCCTCGTCGTCCAGGGAGATGCGGGACAGGGTCCCGGTGATGGTGGACGGGTTGCACGTGTTCACCTCCTTGAAGATGACTGGTGAGACGAGGACCCGGGTGAAGACAGGGTTTGACACGGCACGGGGGGGTGGGGGTTGATGAGTATGGTCGTGGTTGGCAGGTC
This sequence comes from Merluccius polli, assembly GCA_030340625.1. Taxonomy (NCBI): domain Eukaryota; kingdom Metazoa; phylum Chordata; class Actinopteri; order Gadiformes; family Merlucciidae; genus Merluccius; species Merluccius polli. The sequence goes on from JAOPHQ010002213.1 coordinate 19,981, forward strand.
ATTAATTAGCGACACAGCGAGCGGCAAAAGGCATGGATCGGACGCACGGGTTGAGGATGATGAAAGCAACAGTAAAACAGAGGCAAAACGAATGGTTGATGAAAGAAAAGAGGAAAAGCAGCGAACCCGGACATTTTCCGGGTGAAAGAAAATAAAACAGAACAGAGAGGAGGCGACGCGAAGGGTTGAAAAGGGGAAGAAGGGATTAAACAATGAAAGGAAATATCAGGGAACACAACAAAAGGGAGGAAAAAGTAGATCAGATAACGACAGAAGAGAAAATGGGAGAACACAGCAAAATGGTAGTATAGAGATAGATAGCATCATGCCAAAACAGGAAAACAGTTTAATCAAGGGGTGATTGTGGATGAGACAGATTGATAACAAGCAATATAACACAGAAAAAAGGAAAAGACAATTTCCGACACCCTCGCGTAAACAAAACAATAGATAAAAACTTAGTTTTTATTAAAAAAGGCCATGTATTAAATGTACTTTGTATCTGTGGGATTGTTTTGGACTAGAAATATATTAAGAGGAGCAGCGGCTTGCGGTACAGTGCTGTAATACACTTCCACTGAGGATTGTGGGCAACCCAGAGACTTCCAGTAGCATCTAACTCGCACCAAAATCTTGTTTCAGGCAGTTTCAGGCTTCAGTTGATCTATAGCCCCGTCTGCCACAAACCTACATCTCTATAGCAAAACACAACCCAATTGTGTCTCGGAAAAAAAACAACTAACAACTTTTGCTTCTCCGTCTTTGTGCAGATATTGAACATTTTATTTTATTTGAGTTTTTTTTTTCGTGGGTTTTGTCTCTGGCACCGTGACCCAATGTCCTGCTCCATCTCAAACTTTGGTGAGAGCGGGGTAAGATGTTGCATTAGCTCAGCAGAAGTGTACTTGTGTAAAAATGTACTTCAAGTTGCGGTTCAAGTGAATTGCAACCAATTGAAAACTCTATTTCGTACCTCGGTCACAATGGGGACATTGTTTCTCTGTGCACGGAGGTGTGTGTGTGCGCGTGCGCGTGTGTGCGCGTGTTTGTATTCATACAGGTAGCCACCCACCAAGATGAATCAAACTTTACTTACAGTGTTGTTAGTTATCATGCAGGTTTACTTGGAAAAGGGGGGGGGGGGGGGGGACAAAATGCACTACAAACCGTGTTAAACATGCTGGAAAAGGAGGAAATTATACTTGCACTATACTATGAAAGCACAATAATTTCAACCTCATCAAGCTTATATCATGTATATAAGGTCATGCTTGGTATCATACTCATCATAAAGCTTGATTCCAAACCATATTCATATTCACATTTGGAATCAAACACTTGTAAATAAACATTGGGATGGGTTTATACTGAGCATACTTACCTAGCAGGGGGGTGGGGGGGGGACAACTAGCTAGGACAATGCACATGGTTTTTCTGTTGCTCCTGTACTGTTGGGAGCACAACGTCCTGAAATAATCTTTTAAGGCGCTTGGTGTATGGATACAATCTGATCTCATTTTGTGTGTGTGCACCCAACAGTACAAACTCAAGTAGTAATCATGATTTATAAAACGGATTAATCCGGTCCTTGATTCCGATTGGCTCACATGTTTTTAGTATCAATGCGCCTGTATGCTAAAGACAGTGCTAGCCTGTGTAGCTTGGCAACCATGTTGCTGTCTTGAGGAACTATATTCTTTGGCGGAAGAATGGTGATTTGTTTCCCATAAATGATAGCATTTTATGGTGCTGTGTTCATTTGTGAAATCTCACGAGGTAGTCTATAGTAACCGTTTTAGTGACCGTTTTATAAAAGCAATAAGCCACTTGAGGCCGTGATTTACAGTGATTTTACAGCTAGGGGGCGTTGTTAGGCACAACTCTCGTGGCTTATTGCTTAAGTTGAAGGTATTCAGGCTGGTTCATAGCCTAAGAGGCGGCAGGTGACACAACTTACATGGGTGTCCTCTCTCTGCAAGGGCGAGGGGGAAAAGCGACTCCATGTTAGTTTGTAACAAAACACAACATTAACTGCACCGTCTTCCCCTTCATTAACTTTGCAGCCAAAAACAATCGTGAAATGCATGCGTGCTGTGGTGCACGCGCACACACACTCATCCGTTCACACGCACACGCACACTGATAATTAAAACACGTCTGAAGACACCCTGAAGAATATTATTATCATGCACAATTAAACACAGTCCCGAAACATGTTTTATTTTATTTTTGTCTTCCTAAAACGCTCTGATTGGGTGAAATGTCGTCAATTGATAAATCGCTATGATGCAACCACAAGTGAGAAGAGCGACAGAGTCCCTCCCGTTTGGTCATTAGGATTCACGGCAGCAGAGCTGAATGTTACAGCTCAGGTTTTCGTCTCAGCTATGCAAATACCATATTTAATCGCCACCAAGAAAGATGGAGGGAGAGAGAGAGAGAAATGGAAGAATAGACACTTACCTGTTTGACACGCCAGGTCAACGTCTTTCTCAAAGTCCGTCTGAGAGAAGGGTTTGAGAGGAGAAGAATGACAGATTATAGGTCAATTGTGTATGAGTGAGTGTGTGTGCGTGTGTGTGTGTGTGTGTGAGAGAGTGTGTCATGTGCGACGGCAGCAGCATGTTAGATACCAGAGGCGTGATGAGATCAATGGTCATACAACATATGCACATATGCATATTCAAATAAACGCCCCTGATGCTGACAAAGGAAAGGTCTATGATCTGTTACCATGGTGACACGCGGATCAGTCACCTTGACGCCGACCGAATACAAAGGAGCCGCCGCGTTTAACGCACAGGTGAAACTAATGTCTCCCTGGGTGCCTCTGCTGAAGAACTACTTTTCTGTCATTTATGTATTCATTTTTACATTTTTTCCCCCCGCTTTCGTCAATATGCTGACAAAAAAAGTCTGAAAATTAAACGATTGAAAGAAATTCCCACGTGTGTCAAAGTAACCAAAGGAGGTGAAGGGCGACGTGACTCCTCGTTGGTCCTCATTGTTTCCTCCACCAACCAAAGGGTTTTGTCTGGATAATGAACGCCATTTGTATTTTTTGTTGTTCTTCTCCCCCAACAGTTGAGGGATGGAGCAGTGTTAAAAAAAAAAGGAGATGGAGGTGAAGGGGGAGGACGAGGAGGACAATGAAAATGCAAAAGACCAGAGCACGAGAACGAAAATGGAAAGGTCTCAAAGGAGAAGCTCATCACCCCTAGCACACACACACACACACACACACACACACACACACACACACACACACACACACACACACACACACACACACACACACACACACACACACACACACAACCATTTCTCTTCCCCACATCAAATCACCCCTCCCCTGTCATATTTAAATAGAGGCAAAATAAAAAAAAAATGAATCATTGCGATTTTCGACCATTACACACTGTCTTTGCCCGAGCCTTCAAGGTTAAGCACAGCGCGGTGAGTCGCGGGGGTCACGCTTGTAATTTGGGGACCATTGCGTCGGGGTTGTGGGGCAGGCGCAGCACTATTGACTTTGGGAACAGGCCTCACCAGAAGCCATGTACCGAGCTGCACGCTGAATAATTCATGCTAGCTTTCGGTGCTAAAATAAATACAACAAAAATAAAAAATCCAAACAACCATAAAGTCAACACATAAAACCCAACCACAGATACCCTATAAACTCTATGCTACATTTCAACCGTTATTCTACTGAAATAACATAACTATAATAGTTCACCGTAACAATAATATAACTATAACAGTTATACTATTAGTTCTACTACAGTTATACTATTATAGCTCTACGAATATTGAAAGATGCAATATGTAATCAATCAATGAATCAATCATGATTCCATCAGTTAACAATGATACTAATACAACTTGTTATTGTATTTTAACAGATTGCACCTTTTTATAGATATCTAGTGGTACACACACACGACCGTCACGGCTCTATCTACGGTCAACGCGACATACTGATTGGCTGCTGTGGTGGCTGTGGGCGTGGTTACGACCGATGAGGGCAAGGCTGTGGAAGTCGGAGCCCAGCAGGGCGCCGTGTTCTTGGAGGTGGTTGTGGTTGAGGCGGGGCAGGCTGTGGAGGCAGGCCTGCTGGCACCCATGCTGGCACCCGGAGGGGCACACGGGGGACGGGTGGGGCGGCGGCTGGCGGCAGGCCACCGGCAGGCACGCGGCCGCCGTGGCGCCGTAGCGGAGCGAGCGGCAGTGCGGGCCACAGTAGCCGACTTTGGGACACTTCTGATCGGGCACCCGGGGGGGTGGCGGTGGGCGGGGTGGAAGTGGGTGGAGGTGAGGTGAAGAGAAGCAGAGTGGTGAGGATGAGGTGGGAAAGGGAAAGTTGGCTCGCTATATGTGCTTTTTATGGAAACATAAACAGTTGGGTTTTTTTTATTTTTAGCAAAGCTGCTAACTTCACCTTCCTCTTCTTCTTTTTTATTTCCCTTTCGAAATGGTGGGTTTTATGACGTCTCTGTCAGCATGTTGAAAAGGCTTTTCAATTACCAAGCTGGTTTGTTTAGTGTTTGAGTGAGAGAATATACTACTCAAGGTCATCCTTTTACTGTGATTATGGATATCAAGGTGACGCAGCAGAACGAAGCCACCGCAACGCTCTGCCAGGTGTGCTTTAAAAAATCCGGCTTCGCTTTCCTTTTTTTTAACCATACATAGCCATACATAAACTGCCTAATAATAATAATAATAATAATAATATGACCGGCTGCTGATGAAAAAAAAAAAAAGGCCTCCATAATAACAAATACTAAGCTAAATATCAACACAGTTGGAGGATTGTTTATGTAATCCACTCGCCGTGGCAATGTATCAAAGTCGCCTGATGAATGAGGCTATACATTATACATTAATAATAAAAGCTCACAAGAATATGCTCTAGGTTTTTAAATCTCTATTTGAGGAGGTGTGCATTGAGGAGCCCAGAGTCTTGTAAACACGGTCACGGTGCACAAAACAATGCAAACGGCGGGGGAACTTCTACAGCCGTGACTCATGGTCCGCGCCGCGGCAACCGCCGTCGCCGCCGCTGCCACCACGTGACTGCGCTGACATTGGCGAAGGCAGTTCAAGCAGCGATGATTAATTGTTCCATTAGTCACTTGTTTTTTAGTTGTTGTTGTTGTTGTTGTTTTTTTTTTGGGGGGGGGGGGGGATAATAACCTTACGTGTGGGTTCTGCACTTTCTCTATGAGCATGCGGTGTTGGTGTGAAGGAGGGGGGGGGGGGGTACACGAGACAAAGGCGATAGACTGTTTTTTTGTTACCCGGTAATGAGGAGGAATCTGAGGTGTGCTGTAGCCACTGTTAGGCCGTCTACAATTAAAGCTTCCAGACATTTTCTTCTCTCGGGAAGCTCAAACACCTCCATGTTGTCAAGTGTTATTGTGTTAACCTTCATCCTTTTCCTTTAATGAGCCGCCATCAACTATTTACATTATATTACTGCAGCAACGTGTCAACAAGTCTCTTTTCGGGCTGGAATAAAAACAAAAATGATCAAACTTCATCAGACATAAAACCGGATATTGAAAAACAACCTCTAAGCCTAAACCGCATGATGCGAAACAACAATTTATGAAAAGGCTTTCAAAGGAAAACAACATGGGGAGAGTGGGAGGAGGGGGCGCAATGGCGCATATTATTTCTTTAGACTTCAATCACTGAATCAAGGCTATGAAGGTAAACTGCATGTCGTGGGCACGCGGTGTACCTGTACCTGGATGGATCCGGGTGATGTGATTGGGCAGGGTGGAACTGAAACGCTGAATGAAATGAAATGCTATTCACCATGATCTGCACCTGTCCGTTCTTGCAGGAGTCTGGCGAGTTCTCGCTGTCGTCTTTGCATCCGCCCATCCTGCAGCGCACCGCGTCCTGCACCTGTGTGTGTGGGGGGGGGAATACAAAAAAATCCTTCTCATTACTGACACCTTTGGCCGGGAAGTGAACTGCAGCCTGCTGGAGGTTGCACATTGAGGGCACTGGTCGGTTGAGACAGTAAGAATCATAAACTAATGTCAGTTATAATCAGAAATTAATGTTATCTATAAACAGACAGTAGGAGAGGCATAAGTATATATAATGCACATAAAATGTTCTCATTAAAAAGTTATGAAAGAACGTTTTCTGCCGTTATCCGCGCTTAGTCACTTCCTTCCT
>JAOPHQ010002214.1:0-5000 GCA_030340625.1 Merluccius polli
CCCAAATCACATATGCTTCATTAATCCAAACTCACAGCCATTACATAACTGTTCTAAATGCTCACAGGAGTGAGAAGTCGCTAACTACCCCTGAAGTAAGTGTGTGTTTGTGCGTGTAGTGTGCAGTGTGTGTACATACTGCGCACAAACCAAAAGTGACGAGCTGAGAGAGAGAGGCAGAGAGAAGAGAGAGAGAGAGAGAGAGAGCGAGAGAGAGCCGATGAGCGGAGGAGAGCGAGGGAGAGAGAGAGACGAGATGGGACAGACGGTGAGGCCTAGTTGCATGACGGACTTCTTGAACTCTGAGCAACTTGTGTAATATTTGGTACACAAACCAAACCACATTCAGTGAGTGAGAGTGCGTATTCTTGACAACCATATGGCAGGACGAAACATGAGGATCCTGGGCGGGTTAGAATCGGATAAAGACAACATCAATGTGTACAAAAACAAATGTCTGATATGATTAAAACATAACACATAAAAATGGACACACACAGACTACACAACACGGAAACTCACATGGACACACATGGACACACACACACACACTCCTGGCGGGGCAAACTTAGATACAGCACCCCCGCCCCTCATGGTGCCAATCCTAAATGCAGGCAATGTGCAATCTTAACATGATTCTGTATCAAGGCGGGGTCCGGGATTTGAATCCTAGCCATTCTCACACGAACCACGGTTACAAAATGAAAAGCTATTTCCTTTGGCATTTGAACGGCTTCCTAACCCGAGCAGAATCAGAGGTCCGGAGTGGACTGAGGACGAGCGCTTCTCCCTCGCACCCTGCGGCTCCCCATGTGTCCCCGTAGCAGCGGGGGGGACATAATAGATCGCCTGTGTGTGTGTGTGAGAGGTGACCACGCTGCAGCCCAATGCCCAATATGACTTACAGCCTCAGGACTCAAAGTGATGCCAGCGTTGGTGTTTTCATTAGCTCAGCCCTTTTTTTTTCTACGGCTCTGACCTCTGGCTGAGCCGGGCGGTTTGTTAACCCTCCATCACAGGCACGCGCACGCACCTATACACGTGCACAACGGACACACACACAAGCGAACATATGCACTGGGGCGCATGTGTACACACACACAACACGCCCACACAGACATACACACACACACACACACACACACACACACACACTGTCCAAGTCATTGGCTGTTGCCCCCAATGACTTGCCTCTCTCACAGCCTACCCAGTCGCACGCCCACCCCCCATAGACTGTCCCGCTCCGGCCTGTTTTGTTACCATGGGCAACCCTCTCATCTATTCCCACAGCACTCCTGCCTGCTGTCCAGGAGACCACAGCCGGATGAGTGGACACACTGACGGATGGGGTTAGAAAGATACAAGGGCAGAGAGAGAGTGTGTGAGTGTGTGTGTGTGTGTGTGTGTAATCTAGCATGTGACTGTGTATGTGTGCGTGTTTGTTGGGGTGTGTGTGAGTGTGTTTTGATCAAGAAAGAACAGTTAAACACATTTCTAAATAAAACCACAAGCGACAGCTAGCGACTAACAAGGTTATACTTAGCTTCTGGCTATACACTTCTTCATAGAGATTTTGCAAGTCAAAACTAACAGTACTTCTGATGTTATATACAGATATATATATATAATATATATATATACAATATATGAGATGATATATAGACTCTCCTGAGTCTATATATCAAATGTCCAGAGATTTTCGTAGACCTCTACACGTCCTGTTGTGAGTGCAACACAACAAGATGTACACCACAGACAACAAAGCTTAAATAAATATACGAAGAATACACCCTATAAAATACAAATATGAGTCTGACTATTCCTGAAATGACTAAATAACCCCACAGAATAAAATACCTCAAACAAATAGTGATGTGGGTCATTTGTTGAGCTGTAGCCTGCAGCCAATGTACCCGACACACACACACACTAATGAGAAACTGTCACCGCTGTGCACAATATCCAATATTGACAACAGGGATACTGCTAAGTTGTGTGTGTGTTTGTGTGTGTGTTCATGTGTTTGGGTGTGTGTGTTAGTGTGAGTGTGTGTGTGTGTGTGTGTGTGTGTGTGTGTGTGCGTGAGTGAAGTGAGCAATGAATCTTCAAGGACGAACGCAAAACACAGGCATACGATTTGCATGTCAATATTGGCTCTGTGTGTGGTTGCGTGTGTGTGTCTGTGTGTCATGTATGTGTGTCATGAATATTTGTCATGTATGTTTGTGTGTGTTTGTGTGTGTGTGGACCTGTGTATGTGTGTGTGTTTGTATGTATTTTAGTGTGTGTTTGTATGTGTATTTGAGAGTGTGTGGATCTGTGTCTGTGTGTGTGTGTGAATTTGTGTGTGTGTGTTCTTACTTTGGGTGTAGGACAGGAGGCGGTGGAGAGGCGGGAGGTAGCCTGGGCGCCGGGGGGACTCCGAGGGGGGTGGTGCTGAGGGAAGCGGTGTCCCGGGGCAACACCTGGACACCCCGGGAGATTATGGAGTCTGGGATCTGGTAGCACACACACACACACAGCACACACACACACACACACACCACACACACACACACACACACACACACACACACACACACACACACCACACACACGCACACACCACAACACACACACAACACACACCACACACAGAATACACAGAGATGCAGAAAACACACACACATATACACAAAATACACACATACGCATGCACACACATACATGGAGAGTACACACACACACACACCACACAGCATACATAGAGGAAGATGAGTAGAGAACCAACAGCATGCATGTCGTCCAACAGGGGTGATGGCTGGTGAGTGCAACTTGAGGGTGAAAGGTTGTGGGAGTCTTACCCTCATCCATCCGTACGGTGGGGACAATGGGGGGGGGGGGGTGTGGGTTCGGATGGGAGCGGGTGCGTATGGAGAGATGGTTAACATGTGGGGAGCAGGTGTTCTGGGAGCCCACTGGAAGACCACTTGACGTCGCCGCTTTATTTTTAGTTTGACAAAATGTCACGTCGTCCTCACACATGAGCGAATGACAATGGAGACACCATGATGATGTTATCGCCATGACGATAGAGATGCCATGGCGATGGAGACACCGTGATGACATAATTGCCATGACGACGGAGACGTCATGGCAATATAATTCCTATGACGATGGAGACACCATGATGACATAATCGCCATGACGATGGAGACATCATGACAATATAATCTCCACGACCATGGAGACACCATGATGACATAATCGCCATGACAACGGATGACGACCGACAGTCCCTTCCATCCTCCGTCCAGCCCTCCCCTCACCTTGGCGGCAATGGAGGCGGCTGTGATGTGCGAGGACGAGCTGTCCTCGGTGGAGGCCACGCCGCTGTCTTTCTTCTCCTCGTCCTCCTCCTCGCACTGCACACCCCTTGTCCCTCCGTCTGCCGGCGTGGCGAACCGTTGGCGGGCGGCGGCGGGGGCGAAAGCGGGGGCGGCGGCGACGGCAGGTCCTCCAGCTCGTCAGCCGCCTCCTTCACCTTCACCACCGCGTCCCGCAGCAGGTCAATGGCATGGGGCAACGCGGGCAGGATGAACTGGAAGCACTCCTGGTGAGGTGAGGTAGAGGGTGAGAGACGGAGGGAGAGAGGGAGAGATATAACATGTCCTCCATTGGAGAAGAGATTATTATTTGACAAGGCTTTATTTAAAGAACACCCCGCGACCCCTGCCAGTCCATAGGAGATGAGAAGACTGCGGTAGACAGTAGCGGATGTGATCCCAGACCCTGTCAATCAGCAAAGCCCCCCCTCCACCCTGCTGCTACCAGAATAACCCCAATAACGACCAATGGTATGGAGAGAGAGAGAGAGAGAGAGAGGAGAGAGAGGAGAGAGAGAGAGAGAGAGAGAGAGAGAGACAGAGAGACAGAGAGACTTTGATGTTTTTCTTTTATTAATTTCATAAAAGAATAGTTTATGGGTTTTCCACAAATAACTCGACATAAAGCACTTTAAAAACACTAATACATCATCGATTAATACATTGATTATTATAATTATTCACGTATATGAATTGTAGAATATGGTTCAAGATGGTAGTCTTGGAGGTAGATCACATTTTACCATAGCTTTTTTTTAAATTTGTATAGAAAGTGATAAAATGAATGGACAACAAATAAAGACTAAAAGCACAATAAAGAAAAATAAATACAAAAAACAGGACTAAAGGTAAACAAAAACCCAAACAGGGTAGAAACAGCAAAGGTATGGGTCATCATATAACATTGACCTAACAAAAGTATTCGACTGGCAGAATGTGACAGTAAATAAGAGCAGCAAGAATAAATTGACTGAATTTATGGACTGCATTTATACAGTACTTATATAGCTAACCAGTGGCCACTCAAAGCATTTTACAATTATTGCCTCACATTCACCCATTCATACCCACACTAACAGGATGTCAACCATGCAAGACAATAGCCAGCTGGTCAGGAGCAGTTAGGGTAAGGTGTCTTGCTCAGGGACACCGCCACACTCGGCTAGGTGGAGCAGGGGATAAAACCAGCAACCTTTCGGTTGCCAGACAACCACGCTCTAAATGAAGGCCTATACACATAGTACAAAGAAACATTGACATTACTTTATAATCAATGGTTCTTGCTAATTGTTCTGTTTGTTACCTCTTCCCTGTTAGATAGTCTGCCAAACGGCCAAACCAGAGGCTGGATGTGGATGGGGTGCGAGGAATGTGCTGTAATGGTTGAGTGGTGTTTGATTTAACTCATATTTAGAAAGCTTCATTCCCAGGTTTATCAAAGGGTTATCCATATATATAGTTTATTCATATTCATAAGACACACATGTTAGGTTAATACTGCTGCCTGTGCACTTGACCTCGCTGCACTGCGGCTGCCCACTGCTCCTAGTGCTGCAGTCCTTGTACATGTTCAATGACATAAAGAGATTCTCTTCATATACTATAGTTCATCCATTGTGGTAAATAATCTTTAGA
>JAOPHQ010002214.1:10000-12500 GCA_030340625.1 Merluccius polli
TTGGGTGTGAAAGAAATAATAAAAAGTTGTATTTGACAAGCTTCAGCTGCTTTGAATAATAACAAAAAAGCACATCACCATTTCCCTGAGAATGGCTCTGAATGATGTGTAAGGAAGCGCTCACACATAACATTGTAGCATGGTAAACAGATTCTATGCCAGTTCACACCCCATGAGGAACCTGGAATAAAGCTACAGGCATGATAGGCCATAGAGAAGTAGAACTGATAGGTTGCTGAGAAGGCTCTGGCGATGCTATTTACTATTTAGAGAGCAATGGGAAGGAGAGAGACCAGTGGCGTAACGAGTTAACGCGGGACACGATGCAAGGTGGTCAAAGCGGGGACACGCCCATCACATAGATAGATAGATAGATAAAACTTTATTTATCCCTAGGGCATGCCCATCGGGCCGCCACTCTCATTACCTGGATTGTGCTACGCAGTATGCATGTCCATAGTTACTATAATGCAGAACTCCACACTGTTTTATGTTATTGAATTGTTATTTATTTGGTGAATGAATGACCTCAAGTATGTGACACCCTGGAGCAGATACTTAGCACATTGAGTACTATAAATACTTACTGCTTACCATTCAAGCTTAGTTTATAATATATTTATACTGTGCTTACGATGCTTGTGATATTATGATACTATAGTGGCGAGATAAAGAGGGGCCCGTGTATGCGGGAATGCACGTGCATTACCTGCATATATGCAGCTGCATTACCTGCATATATGGTAGTTACGCCGCCTAGAGACATAGAGATATGAAAGGTAAAGAGGGCTGTGTGGCTGTGTGTGTGTCTGTGTGTGTGTGTGTGTGTGTATGTATGTGTGTGTGAGCCCAGGGACTAGGAAAGAGTGGAAGAAACAAGGGGAGATTTCTTCTGAAAAATGACAAAAAACGAAGAAACAATGTTTGGTTTTATTACTTAGTCTTTTGTCCGTTGGGAGTAACACAGGTTACACAGGTAACCAGGGGTCATCGAGTCATGTGACCTCAGGGAACCTTGTGTGGTTAGATGTGATCAAAAAGCCAGGTGAGTTTAGATAGGTTAAGCTACCGTTTGTACAAACGTAGGTATAAGAATGGGTCCAACAACAATAACCAAACCACTCGGTGAACACTCGATTGAACAGCAAAGCCACAAAATATCATCCCTCCTTTCCCCAAACATAAAAACAATCAAACAAACAATGGTCCTCTTCTGAACATTTCCTTTCTGTGGTCTGACTGAAAACACAAGGTGTCATTTTATGGGACGCAATAATACGCTGTATGTTTGTGCTGCTGCTATCGGGTCTCTCTTGCAAAGGATTGTGCACATCTCCAATGATGAGACTTAACCGAATAGATAAAGGTAAAGTAAATAAACAAATACAAATAAAATACAAAATACAACACCCACACAAATATAGCATAACAGCGCACAATACAATATGATGTGAGGAAGGATTGATTCAATCCAGCCACAGGAAGAAGTATTTAGTGTCTGAGGAGGCTCACTCTCGTTGTAAAGTTGTGCTCACTTTTCAACACACGTCAACAAGTCAACACATATATAGGCATGATTTCCTCTTCTGTCCTCTTCTGTGTCTTTTGTTTGAGGAAGTAACCTCTTTAAATGCACATGTGACATATAATTGTCATGTGGCGTCATGTATCATTTATAAACCCCTGGACTTTAATAGCTCATATGTGTTTCAGAAAGATTTCTGCTCATGTTCAAAACTTTCTGCACATTCAAAACATATCACACATATCTGTGTTTTGGGATGATGTTTAGGAATCATGTACATCTCAAGTATCTTATTGCAGCTGACTGGAAACAAGAATACAACGCATGTTGGCCATAACCGATGAAAACATCGATCAGATCTATTATTAGCCTCTATTAGCCTCTTTAATGTTTGTACTGGGGGGGACAAATGTGCTCTAAATGCACGAAATCTACGCCTATTGTCCCCTACAATGGGAATCGAACCCAGAACCTTTTGTCCTGGAATCGAACACACTAGCCACTGTATACTATCCTGCCCCCAATGCTAATACAGTATAGAGGATTAGGATAGCCCCCCCCCACCACCATTCCCTAAGCCATTTCTTATTTTGGTAGATATATATATTGGTTCCCTCACATTACAAGGCCACTGTGCCTGTGTGTGTGTGTGTGTGTGTGTGTGTGTGTGTGTGTGTGTGTGTGTGTGTGTGCAAGTAGCATCATAAGCGGTTTTGCGCATCTGTGCTCTGTTCTAGAGGTTGTTGTGGTGACTTGTTCTCCCGCTAACGGAGGATAGGAGAGGAGCCGCCTCCTCCTCCTCCTCCTCCTCCTCCTCCTCCTCCTCCTCCTCCTCCATCTGGGAGCATAGTACCCTACAGTTGAGTGACACTTCAAACGAGCCATTAGCAATGGGAGAGGAGAAGAGGGAGGACTTCAAAGGAGAAGTGGCTTGTGGACCCGGGAGAGATCGGGATAGGGGAGGGAGGGGGAGGG
>JAOPHQ010002214.1:17500-19804 GCA_030340625.1 Merluccius polli
TACATCTTGGGCCCCCGGGAGGCCAGTGAACATCATAGTGACGGCTCTGGCTTTAGGTTAAGGTACACCTGTAGGGGACGGCAACGCAACACATCTTCCTACAGACATAAACACTGAAGGGGGGAAAGGCTGAAGGATACAAAGACAAGGAGAAAAGAGAAAGAGAAGAGAGACGGGGGAGAGCAGAGAGAGAGAGGGGGGAGAGAAGAGAGAGAGAGGGGGGTTAGGAGAAGAGAGAGAGGGGGAAGAGAAGAGAGAGAGATTGCCTAGTGTAAAAGGACAGAAATAGACATGGAAGAGCTACTAGGCACACGCTAAGTGAAAGAGAGCAAAAGTGTGTCCGTGCGCCTTACTGTGAGAGAATATGTAACATGCACACACACACACACACACACACACACACACACACACACACACACACACACACACACACACACACACACACACACACACACACACCTGTGAGCCAGTTGCAGATGTCTGCGGTTGTGGGACACTTCCACGGTGGGGCCCATCTGCCTTTGTGTCATCATTAATTATACAAGGCCTTTGTGTTTGGCCCTCCATCCTACATTCTCCACTCTTCTCCTCTCTCTCTCTCTCTCTCTCTCTCTCTCTCTCTCTCTCTCTCTCTTAGATTCACACACATGTGTGGACACACACACACACACACACACACACACACACACACACACTCACAAATGTACTCTGTCCTGGGAAGGGGAGGAGGAGGAGGAGGAGGAGGAGGAGGAGGAGGAGGAGGAGGAGGGGGGGGGGGGGGTAGGACCACTTCCTCTCCCTTGGTTAGATATGCGGAGCGAGGAGAGTGAGAGAGGCGAGCGAGAGAGTAGAGTGAGGAGAGAGAGAGCGAGAGAGAGGGCGAACATGGTCCGTGGGGTACCCCCTCGATACGGAGCGGAGCTCTCAGATGGGTTTCACCACTTTACCACTCCCTCTCTCGTGTGTCCAGTGTCGGGAGTAAAGGGGGGGGGGGGGGGGGGGGGGGGGGGGGGGTGTTGGGGTGGTAGGCAACCTCTTCAAAAACACACAGAGTGTGCTGCTGAGTGCTTTAAGAAAGGTACACACACACACACACACACACACACACACACATCAGTACACACAACCACAGACTGCCTCAGACCGCAAAGCAAGCAACACACACACATGCACCCATGTCAACACACACACGAGTGCACACAAATGGCAGGCCATATAAATGTGTGTGTGTACACAGCCCCACACATACACACACACACACGTGCGGGTGCAAGTACACACACACACACACACACACAATCCCAAACACACTGCGTTACATATTCCGCGGACCATTCCAACCTCTGAGCGTTTTATTTATTTACAGATTAAATGTCACTGTGGTCTGGATCTGGCTGGCAGTCTTTTCCCTCCTCCATTCATCTTCCTCTCTCTCCCGAACCATCCCATCTCCACCGCAGGCCCTGTGTGAGTTAAAGCACGCCCTGTTTTCCTCATCCTTTCGCCTCTGAAGCGCTTACAGCAGCAAAGCCTGCATGAATGCATGTCCCTTTTTTTTTTGTTTTTGTTTGCACAGCTAATATATTTGCTCGGGTGAAATTCAGCACCTCATGATGACGACGACGATGACGATGACGATGATGATGATGATGATGTCCAAGTACATTGTGACAATAGTTGCCATTTGTCAGATATCCTGCGTTTGACATTCAAACTTTTACAAATGTCCTTATGCTCCTTGCTGACCCCCCCCCCCCCCCCCATCCCCCCCCCCACCCCGGAGGACGTGTCTTGATGTTATTGAATAAAAGGACCAAACAAACAGGACAACTAGGCAGTGCTTCAGTGCCTCAGTAATCTGCCCCTTCGCCTGCGTCTGTCCACGGGGAGGTGACCTTGAAAAGGCACCCCGCGCCGGACACTCGGCTAGCGGCTAACCTTGTAGCGTGTTACGCTAACAAAGCGGATTTCTCGGACTGTACGAAGAGCCGACACAGTCAGATGTACTATTGATGTAGGCTGATGATGTAGGCAAGTAGAACCTGCTGTTGTCACCACACTGCTTGTCTTCCTGATATACTTTGTCATTACAATGCGTTGACCTGATCGCTTTCTCATACACACACATACACACACACACACACACACACACAGTATCATACTATTGCAGGATATGTTAACTACCAGTATGAATTCATGCACAGACTATGCATACCAATGGTTTCATGTCTGCTTTGGCAAAGATGCCCCGTTTTTTCTTGAGCCACTTCCCCCCCCCCCCCAAATATCTGCCTGTCCTTGAGT
>JAOPHQ010002215.1:0-7500 GCA_030340625.1 Merluccius polli
AACAGAAACAGAGAGAGAGAGAGACAGAGAGAGAGAGAAACTGAAACAGAGAGAGAGAGAGAGAGAGGGTATCTTTCCCCTTATAGGGGTCCATTTGTGAGCATCAAACGGCTATACGCGCGAAAATGCTGCAGTCTAAAGTGCTGATGTGTGTAAGACTCAGATGTGTTTCATTACACGTAGCCTATATAATATATATATATATATGGGTCAAATGAGATTGGACCACTTCTGTGTGTGCATCTTGTTTTTGATCTCATTTTATGCCACTGGATTGCAGAAAACGTGGATGTTAGGCGAACCATTTTATGCATGTCGAGGCCTTCGGTTCGGTCCATGCAATGTTCACCCAGTCCTTTTTTAAAATCTCATCAAATGGGATGTATCAATATGAAATGTTACCTATTTGATGAATGTGTTTCTGTTTGATTATGTGTTGCTTAAATACGAAAAATGAAAAAAAAGAAGCGAAACTGGAGACGAAATCCCAACATACACAAAAAGGCCCAAAGGCTCAGACACAAACAATTATGGTTTGAGTGCAGTTTTTTTTTTTTTTTACCATCTTATCATCCGACTTACTTTTGCATCAACATTAAAGTTTGAAAAAAGTATAATTCCTTTTAAATGCGTGGACGTATATATACACTCCCATCATGCATCATATATGCACAAGTCACGCACTGTCAAACTGTAACACAACCTCTCTCTCTCTCCCCCCCCCCCACCCCTCCCTCTCTCTCCCTCATCTCTCTCCATCCCTCTTCTCAACAGACCGTTCGGTTATTTTAGTTTTCTGCATGGCACCGTCCACCCCAGCGAGGGGGGGGATAATAATACAGGCCACTCTGTGTGGTTAGTTAAACATGGTGGTAATGAAGAGCCCGCTCTGTGCCCAAGTGCCTGGTTACGGCGTTGCACTAGTTTGCTCACACAAGAGAAACACGCACGTCACGCAGCGCGTCCAGGACGTTTTGGCGCAGAGTAAACAGTGTCGGGATTGTAATCTCTGGCTTTTTTTCTCTTTTTTTTTTCTTAGGGGGCTAGAAAATGGGGCTGTTGTGTCTTTAAGAGGGGTCTCTGGTCCCTCCATCGCAGCTGCTGGCCTGTGTGTGTGTGTGTGTGTGTGTGTGTGTGTGTGTGTGTGTGTGTGTGTGTGTGTGTGTGTGTGTGTGTGTGTGTGTGTGTGTGTGTGTGTGTGTGTGTGTGTGTGTGTGTGTGTGTGTGTGTGTGTGTGTGTGTGTGTGTGTGTGTGTGTGCGTGCACGTGTGTGTGTGTGTGTGTGTGTGTGTGTGTGTGTGTGTGTGTGTGACACAGAGGACAGCGGAGATGCATTACTTCAGCGGTACAATGGACATTTATCACCCCGTGGCGTTATTCAAATTCAGTACCAAGCGAAGACCTTCCCCACTCTCTCTCTCTCTCTCTCTCTCTCTCTCTCTCTCTCTCTCTCTCTCTCTCTCTCTCTCTCTCTCTCCTCTCCGCGCGTCGTATTGTTGGTCCGGCTTAAGAGCCGCCAGCAGGGCACGGAGACCCGGCAGTCACAGTCTCAGTCTCTGCGTTATACCACCGCGAGAGGATGAGGGGCGAGAGGGGGGATGCTCGCTCGTCCGGAGGAGGGGAGGACCGAGGAGGAGACTATATACGCCGGGAACCCTTTGCTGCTTCTTCTGCTGCTTCTGATTCTTCTGATTCTTCTCCTGCTTCTTCTGCTTCTTCATCTTCTCCTGCTTCCCCACCGGCTGAACGCTTGTCGCTTCTCTCCTCCTCCTCCTCCTCCCCATCCTTTTCGCCTCTCTTCGTCCGTTTTTTTTTTTTTTTTAACCCTTATGGTCATTATTATTATTAATATTATTAATATTAATATTATTATTAGCGGTAGTAGAAGGCTATATAGGAAGATAGTCGTCGCACGTCGTGGGGAATTTGGCCAAGGACGCACTGGAACTAACGTTTTTTTTTTTTTTTTTTTTTTCCCTCCCTCCCTCCCCCCCCCCCCTCCTCCGACTCCATCAGCGAAAACCCGCCTGGGGGGAAGAGCCCGATCCGTCCTTTACTTTTGCCCCCCCCCCCCCCACCACCACCCTCACCCCCACCCACCACCAACCCCTTGTCTTTTTTCAGGAGATAACGGTATAGCCTTAATGCATGTGCGGGTGGAGATCAGCGTGAGTCGTGCTTTTATGGTGATGCTCCTCCAGAACTGAACGGTCGTCTTCATGCCTCCTATGTCCATGTCCACCACAGGTGCAGAAATGTGCAGAAATGTTTTTATTTTTTTTGTATTGTTTTTTTTTTGCTTTTTCCTGACGTCGTCGTGAGCGTACACAGCCTTGTCTTTTAAACATGGAAATGCATGCTTTGCTTTGCTCATCTGTTTGGGTTGTTTTTGCACGCACTACTACGGGTAGTTTTAACGCACAGGGTAGTTTTAACGCACAGCAGGGTAGTTTTAACGCTGCATGCGAGAGCAGATGACATTTCCCCGAGACGCGGTGGCCATTTTAGGCCCTCAGATCCACGCAGGGACTTGGGATTAACTTTAGTCTTTTTATCCAGGATTGTGCGTCTTTAAGAACTGGGGAAAAGGAGGAGGGAAATGGTACAACTACATCACATAGGCCAGTATGTGCACGGATTTCAAATTTCACCACAACCATTTTTTTTTGGGGGGGGGGGGGGGGGGGGGGGGGGGGGGGGGGCGTTAAAACCTGAAATAAGTAAAGGAAACGCAGTTAAAATAAGAGATGTGGATGTTTTAATAGTAACCCTGCGTGGCTAATACTTGCTTAAATGGAGGAAATGTCTTTTTTTCAAAGCGGTTGGAAAGAAAAGGGCAGCTAAAGTAGGCCTCAGTGGTGAGGATTTAACCCAAAGTTGGAGTGAGATGGGGAGTTCAGTTTCTGAATAGAAACTTAAAATGATGAGTAGCACAATTAAAAGCGTCTTTAGAGGAAGGTTTACATTGTATTTTACTGACATAGGCCTACAGTGTGACCGGCTGTAAATAGCATCATTTGTGAGGCACAGTGATCTGCTTAACAAAGAGAAGGAAACATAGTGGATATAAAGCGACCTCCCTTCTCACTGAAGCACACAACTTTTCGTTGCTTGCTCACCTAAAATAGGCCAGATCTGTACATTATAGACACATAATGTACACCGTATAGACACGTTAATGTACATCTGCAAGGGGAGCAGGTGCTGGGCCTAAAACCCCAGAACTGCACCTGCACCGTGATGTGTAAGCAGATCCAAATGAAGTGATGCATTATACTCATTTATTTGTACGTGTTTGTTTTTTTCCGGCGACCCTATTTATTGAGTCTTTAGCGGCTGATTGTCCAAACGCAATTCTTGAGTCACGTCAAAACTCAACCACAAGAATTGTGTATGGACATCTGTTGCTGCGGACTCCGATTCATCACTTTGCCGTCTGTCGGTCAAACGACGTGTCAACGTCGGCCCCTGCATGCTGGGATATGTAGGCATGCAATTCAAACGAAATGTGATTGAAAATGGTAATGATTCAGGTAAGGAACCAATTCTAAATTTGCTGTATGTTGTATAGCCGGACGTGTGGTATTTGGGCCAATAAAGTGGAGGGAACATGATCTGTGCCTCATGTGATGCTTTCTCCGCATGTGCGTCTCGTTTGGGCCCCCGATTGGTATTTACACTTTGTCGAAAACCTAATCTAGGCTGTTTGTTTTAAATGGCGACTATCGATCGGCGGTATCGATATATCGACTCTTCAGCAAATTGTATAAAACAGTGACTTGTCTGCGTGCGTATCGACGCATGTGGCCTGTATGTGGCACCTTATGGTTAAGATGGGTCCATTCTGCAAAAAAACACCCCGAAAAATACGAGGAGACGGCCAGTGGTTGGTCATTAATTGCGACTGTAAAACATTTTCTTTAAAAACAAATGTCCAAAAAGCCAATTGAACAGCGAGGACGAGGGCAGGCCTGTATGCATTCTGATGGGCAGTGTATAGGCCTCTAGCCTGTGATGCGCAATACGCTGTTTATTTTTATTTTATTTGTCTTTTTAAACTTAAAGTGCCATTGAGATATTCTTAAGGGGAGAGGATTGTCATGTAAATATATGGTAACCTATCATGTAGTTTGTCCTTTTTGTTAAAAAAGGACAAACACGCCGAGAGGCCTCTGGTGACGTTATAGCCAAACAGCATCACTAAATCACGTGGCACCATTTTCTTATTTCATGTTCACTTTTTTCGTTTCAGTATTAATTGGTTTTGGATCAGGATGGTCGAAGGCCTACTATATGCCTATCTGAAACAATACCAGGCTACTGAAAATAAATCATTATTAGACATTTAAAATGCTCTAAAATGCCTACGTTGCTGTTGGTGACAAAACGGCTCTCTGAATCTATATACAATATTAAAATATATATATAGTAATTAGACTAACTAATTAACTTTTAAAACGAAGGGTTTCTTCTTGTCCTAACTGACTAAACCAGTGTGCCCACACCAACATGTCCTAGATCAGTGTGTGAGTCCATATTGTAAATATCACAACACCCCCCCCCCCCCCCCCCCCCCAATGACTGTGTGACTTGGAAAGGGATTTTAAAGGCTTTTTAATGAATGCAAAACAGTTGTTTACTAAGGTGTTAAAATGAAAGCTTGTGAGGCCACTGTTGAAATATAATTTGGCAGAAATAATACTAAAAAGCTAATGGCTGGTTTATCCAACCAAAATAGGCTGCAATACTGTGATACAAAATGTTTGTTAAAATGAATATCTTACGTTTAAATAATCGATATTATACTTCAGAGCTATAGGCTCGTAGGCCCTCTCATTATCCACTGATATCATGAAAATACGCAATTACAAACATTAGTGTGGATTATAGGCCTAAACCATTATTGAAATCACGTTTCTATCATTAATGGCACAAAACAACTATTCTGGGTCCATTCGATTAGGCAAAGGATTATTATTTCATCCATTGGGCCAGTATTGTTTAAACACCAAGATATTTCTACAGCATATATATATATATATATATATATATATATATATATATATATATATATATATATATATATATATATATATATATCTTATGGGGGTCAGCACTGCAACATTAAAGATGCAACACAGAATAATTATAAAGCTGCATGATAGTTAAGTTTAGATAAAACACTGGGATTGCTTTTCTAAAGGAGCAGCTGTCACTCGATAGAAAACACATTGTATTGCATTATATGATGTAAAGATTATTACTCAAGCTAGTTTTCTACAGTGATTATTCCTGCGTCCAGCCTGTAGCCTACAGAAGTGTGTTCACTACTGTAGTTCTCTTGAACATTCAGTAAATCTTAAAGCTGGCTTGTTTGTGATAATTGCTGTGAGATTGGTTCCCCGATGCTGTATTTTTGGAGTAAATGTCCAACATTATGGCGCAACGGACATAGGTTTAATATTAAACTCAATAATTTAAACAACTATTACTGTTTCAATTATTAAATAGTAGTAGTATTATTGAATAGTAGTTGTAAACAAACATGAACTTCTAATGGCCAGACTGCAATGGTCCCAAAATAGACGTGAAAGGTTAAATGTATAGACATAGGTATCAAATAAACTTACTTGTTTATTGCCATGTCTAGGTGGGCTTATTTGCATTTCACAAACAGCCTAATCCTCTAACAGCTGGTGCAACAAAATATAGTTTATTTTAGTTTTTACCAATATGTTCCTCAATATGCCGATAGGGATAATTAAACAACACAGACATAACAAATAACAAAAAAATCAGCATCGCGTCACAATTTTCTCAACAAAAGTAAAAAAAGAAAAAAATGAAATTTAAATTTCGTTCCGAATTCAGATTTTTCGAATCTTCTGAGCGTTCGAAACGTCCACGGCCTCGCGCTCCTCCGAGGCTCAAACCCCGCCACGGAGAGGTCACGCGCGCGTTCCTTCTTTCATCCTCCTCATCCATTACATAAGCTACAGTCTCCTGCCACACACACACACACACACGCACGCACGCACGCACACACACACACACACGCACGCACACGCACACGCACACGCACACACACACACACACACACACACACACACACAGAAACACACCTCTATAAGACCTCTCAGGACGGATTAGGGTTTCCTTTCTCCGGCCATCAGCAGCTTCCCGGTGCAAATCGGACTCCACAACCGAGAAAAAGGCTTTAGGTCGCCGCGGGCGGATTCGGGGAGGGCGGCCCCGAGGCCTGCGACCCCCCGCAGCGGGGCTGGAGGGTTCCCGCCAGTCCCTCAGTGTTGGGCTGGTCCCTGAAGTCCCGTCTAATCACCCTAAACCGATCACCCAGCTGGGCTTTGATCGATCCGATATATATGTTAGGGAATGATCGAAGCGTGATGTAAAAAACACAAAAAACCCCTAATTTATGGAGTCCAACGTGATGGTAATGTATGCGTTATTTTGATGCGCCATGTGTGGAAATTAGCCAATGTCAACAACGAATTGAAAGGCAGAAAAGTTCAAATAAAATGTCAAGGTAGGCTATGTATAACCTGGTCTATAACTGCACAAAGGACAAATAGACATTTTTGCTAATGGGTAAAATTAGAGGTTTTCAAAGAAAACCATAGGCTAAAAAAAATAAATAATTAGGCCCTAATGGAAATAAAAGCAAGTTACCCGAGCAAATTTGGCGATTGTCCAAATTGTTATTGTTAATAAAGTTAGTTATTTAAGTAGGCCTGTTTTTTTCTCTCCAAATTGTTGCCCTATGTTCCTTCTAAAATAAAATCTGTTTTAATCTAGAATCATAATTAATGATGTGGACATTCATTTTTCCAAGGCGTTAAATTGTACTACATTTCTTGAATTTTAACCTTTAAAATAGTTTTGTTTTGGAAAATGCACACGTGATAAATGTGACCAAACACAAACAATTCATTGTAGACATATAACACAAATGTAGTGAAAAAAAAGTATTTTAATGTCATTATTTATACAATGTTTATAAACCATGGTACATTATGGCCTCTCAAGATACAACAAAACCCCAAACAGGATGGGTTCACTTTTCTCTTTTATCCAAGTGAGGTCTTCTCATCTCATCGCCATCTTGAAGGCTTCAATGTGAAGGATTTCTGAGAGGAGGGCTGAGGGACTGCAGGACTGCCATGCTTTTAACCTCCTGCTCACCATATAGTTTTACACATCATCATTTTAATTTAAACGTGCACACCAAAACATGTAGAATTTAAATCCTATTGATGCAGCCCGTCCTAATCTTGAGTGTTTGTGTGTGTATGCGGGCGTGTGTGTATGTCTGTGTGTGCGCTGCGTGCGTGGCTACCCTCCATGCAGAGTGGAGATGAACACTACATTGTCTTTGTCTTGGAGCTCGTAGTCCAGTTTCCCCTGCAGAGATCACAACACGACATACAGCGGTTAGCAGGGTGTGTGTGTGTGTGTGTGTGTGTGTGTGTGTGTGTGTGT
>JAOPHQ010002215.1:12500-13704 GCA_030340625.1 Merluccius polli
GGGTCAGGGTGCATGGGTGTCACAGGGCTTCACAAACCACGTAAAGATTCGAGGGAGATCCAAGGATCATGTGCCTGACGCCACAGGAA
Source organism: Merluccius polli (assembly GCA_030340625.1). Taxonomy (NCBI): domain Eukaryota; kingdom Metazoa; phylum Chordata; class Actinopteri; order Gadiformes; family Merlucciidae; genus Merluccius; species Merluccius polli. The sequence continues at coordinate 12,590 of JAOPHQ010002215.1, forward strand.
CACAACATGGACATCGCAGGAACACAACATGGACATCGCAGGAACACAACATGAACACCACACACCTGATACGACTGACCCCCCCCTGGAAAAAACAGCCTGACACAACTAATGCGGTACACGGCAAGAAACGCACAAAAAACACACACACGCCGTTTGTGGCTGTGAAAATATGTTGCTGTTGATATTTGAACATTTTAAAATATCTGTCGATATTGGAACATTTTAAAATATCTGCTGACATTTGAACATTTAAAAAATATCTGCTGATATCTTCGCTGAAGGCATAATCGTTTACAGGGGAGGGTTATATTTGTATTTTTTGTATTTTCAGTATTTTAGTTTCTATAAATGCATATACAAGTCTGTGTTTTAATCATGTGATGCTAATTGGGTTGATCTTAAGCAGCAGTCATAACATGCTTCTTTCCACACACACACACACACACACACACACACACAGGGGTAGTGCTACACACACACGCACGCACGCACACACACACACACACACACACACACACACACACACACACACACACACACACACACACACACACACACACACACACACACACACACACACACACACACACACACACACACAGGGGTAGTGCTACATACACACACTCGGCAGAGAGAAGTAGTAAAATATGACACAATGTCACAATATGAAACCCTTTTGAGGGAGATTTGATTAAAATCCGAAAAACACCAGTTCTCATCCATGTCCTCTTGATATCAACGTATACTCGTATACAGCATAGAACCGCATTTAATGACGGTTTTCCGTACGCCGAGTGGAGTACACCTGATGGCAAGGGCGGCGGATGGCCAGGTTAACGGCCAGCGCTGCCGGTTCAGGGGAACACAGACAGCGCTGCTCTCTCCCTGCTTCGCCGCCCGCCATGCGCCCCCATAAAACAAGACGAATGCCTACCTCCGCCACGACCACACATATACATGCCGAGGCAGAGCGCCATGCAGGAACAGAGCAGGGAGGGAGGCAGGGAGGGAGGGAGGGGGGAGAGAGGGGGAGAGGGAAAAAGAAAGAAGGAAAAGAAAGAAAGAGCAGTGAATATTGACCTGCACCTTGATGGGGCTAAAAACAGAAGCAA
>JAOPHQ010002216.1:0-15215 GCA_030340625.1 Merluccius polli
GGAGGAGGTGGAGAAGGAGGAGGAGGAGGAGGAGGAGAAGGGCGGGTATCAAGTGTACTGAGCGCAGTGTCCTCACCTAACTTACCGGCGGACTCTCCGGTGTTGATCCAGTCCGGGTTGACGATGCTGGCGATGGCGAAGATGTCTGCAGCTAGGAAAAGGCATCCTGATATGATGGTGAGCTTATCCATAGCCCAAATGCGTGAGTCATAAAAAAACAAACAAACAAAAAAAACCAACAACAACAACCAATCAGACCCCCCCTTGCCCTTGTCTCGTCTCTATTGTCTCACATCGCACCCCCCCAGCGGGAGGCGGGACACGGCAGATCCAGGTCCAGGTCCAGGCAGTGTTTATATCGGCCCACTTCCTCCTCCGGTGCCATCGCCGTCGCAGTGTGCATGGGAGACCACCCCCGGGTCCCGGGGCGGGTGGGAGACCCCGGGCAGGGCTCTGGCGCTGGTTCTGGTGGTGGTTCTGGTTCTGGTGGGGTTCAGACAGCCCACCATGGCCCGGCCAGCAGCTGGCTCCTCTCCAGCCAAAGGTGGCGAGTATCGCCGATCCCGATGATCGCGGTCATCGGCATCTGGATCCGGATCCGAAGTGGTCCCGTTTACGTGAAAACGTTTCTTTTTTTTTTTATATCCCCCACCACCACCACACCGATAAGAAATGCGTATTATTGCTAAGTCCTTTGTTAGCGATACGCAATTTTTTCCCCTCTAGTGAAGAGTTATGCGTAAAAGTAGCGTACTTTCCACGGACCCGCTGACGCTACGTCTCCGTGGTAACAGCCCTCATCTGGCTGTAGATAGATATAGATATATAACGTACTCACGATAACGTAGCTTATTTTTCGTGCGTGTCGTTTCTATGCGTTTTGATACGAGCGCTGGTTGAGCCCCGTCGTTTAATGTCACGCAAAACTGGGCTCAGTGTGATCCTGCTGCCGTCTCGGTCTCGGTCCATCTGGTCTAGAGTGGACGGCCGATCTCGCGAGATTAGCCATCTCGCGGTGCGCCGTACGTCACATATTCATGGGTCCCCTACAAAATGTGCAGCTCAACTGCATACTTTTCACTGGATGGGGTAGAGTATATATACACAAGAGTTGAAACTACAATGCTGGAAGAAAAGCCACACTTTTTTTTTCATTTCACATCCATATTTTGTCACCGTAAAATAAACCCACAAATCTTCAAGATAGTTCTTTCTTTATTCCTTAATTTACATCAATTATACAGTTCAAGTTGGCGTATGTGTGGACCGTGACCTCCTACAGTGATGTCAGAGGTCACGGTGCATGTGGACCGTGACCTCCGACGTCGCTGTATACAGGTTCACATAGGAACGGGCCGTGTTGAAAGATTCCCGTGACGAATGTTTCATAACAGTACGATGATGGATGATGGACACTATTTCTCTTTTTAGCATTTCGGCAAGAACCGACCGCTGTTAAACCGCTAACCAGGACAGATCGGTAGAGTGGGGCACAGTTAGGAAGAGAGCGATTAGAGCTCATCGATGAAGGGAGTCGCCACAAGGTTGCCGCTCGACGCCATCGTCTTCTTGCCGGACACAAACATCTTCGCAGCCTATGGATACAAAGCAACATTTTAACTAATTATTGACTCAAAAACACACACAATCAGAATCGAAAATAGATGTGCAACAAAAAAAGGACAAATAACCTATTGTTGATTGATCACCCATAACAATAGGTATATTTTACACCATATATTTTTCATTTTGTATTGTATATTCTTAATATCTTAGTTTTTCCTGTACAGTTTTTTGCATCTTTTGTATTTATTTGCTTTATAGCACCAACACACCATGACATATTCCTTGTATGTGAAGGTGTACCCGCCAGTACAACTCTGACTCTAATATCGTGTCAATGAAGAAATCCATACTCCATTGGTACAACTCCAGACGAAAATGTACGATGTCTTACATTGGCCACGTCGGTTAAGGAGACGTTGTCGATGTCCTTGGCGACGGCGTCTGGGGACTGGTAGGCCCCACCGGCCAGAGCCTGGGAGCCCAGGGCCTCCAGGAAGCCCTCCGAGGTCTCCAGAGACATCAGCTGCTGGCTCTTCAGCTGGGTCCTGGACCAACACACACACACGGGTCAAACGAGGGCCAAGACCAACACACTAGGCTGGATTCACTGCCACACCGCAGAGACTCATGGTAGGCAAGTGATGCGGGGCGGTAAGTGCCCTGGTTTGCAGTCCCAACCAATGTTTAAAGAAGATTATTTTAAATGGCTGGATAGGACGGATGTGGTTGAAATAAAGAGAATAATCGTTATGTTGTGACAGAATGTGTGTAAAAATTGCAAATGACCCAACTCAAATGGGGAACTACATGACAGGGCTCCTTTAACTCAGGTTAAATGTCTGTCAATACATCGAGCTTTGGACGTTGGAATGGTACACAGTAGAGCTGCAACAAAAGGTTTCGTTCATGAATCATTATAAAATGAATACTTTAGTTTTTCTTGGCAGCTTCTCAGATAAAGCAAGACCATTTAAGACGTTACTTTGGACTCTGGTAACTTGTGATGGCATTTGCTCTTATTTATGACATTTACTAGACCAAATAATTGTTATTTGCAGCCCTAGTACACGGCTTTAACAAACTGATGACAACATTAAATTGCCACGCAAACTCGATACCGCATGCACGCGCGTGTGTGTGTGAGAGGGGACTGTGTCCAATGGGGCGAATACAATATTGGCGCAGTACTGAATATAAAAACCCAATTTGATAGACAAAATGACCGAGAGCACTTATTTATGTTGTGACTGGATTCCTTTAGTGCTTTCCTGTTTCCAACACGGTTCTGGAAAAGTACATTATATGTAGGGATGTTACACTCTGAGGGCTGTTACACTCTGCGTTGATATTTTGAAATGACATGTGCAGAGATCTTACTTTTACAGGTCAATATTCCACTAATACTGAGGCACCACCCCAACACACATACGCACTATTTCAAGTGTATAAAATATGTTGGTTTTTTTGGTACAACTTTATTTCCATGCATGTACGCGTGTCTCCCTTACTTGGCTCGGGTAAGGTCGGCAGCTGTGACTTCACCGTTGGCAACAGCCTTGACCTGGGCCACGGCAGCCCTGATGACCTGGAGAAACGAGGAAAGAGAGTTTATTTCTATGCATGTTTATCTTTATGTCTGATGGATCACTTATTCCATCTAGTAGGCCAAAGGGGAGATTTACACCATGCATACATGCCCCTTTATCAATATTACCATTAGCAACGTGTCTTTTATAGCAGACATTCCCTGGCAGATAATGCCATGTACTTACATCCCCAGCAGATGCAGCCTGGGAGATTGTGTAGACCCCAAAGAGACCAGAATCTGAGTAGCTAGTGTTGAAAGCAGAAGCCTGTGGGAAATAAAATAAAAAGGAGTTTATCATCTGACATTTCAGCACATTAAAGTAAAATAATAAAATGGTGGAATCAATGCATTATTAGTTACTCTAGTATGGATTATAGCATTTAAAATAAATATAAGTGCACATCATTTCCCAAAAGAGACAGTTTCCTGCTCACTTCAAAAGGCTCGCTGGTCGCTTTGTTGATCCCCTGCACCAGTTTGTTGGTGGTGTTGGAGCCCCTCTTGATCTGTGGGCCGGCGCCAAGGACGTGCTGCAGCACGCTGAAGGCCAGGGCGTCGCCGGAGCCTACCGCCACAGACTCACCCACCACTGCACTGTGAACAATGCTGCTCCCGGTCTGATGCCGCAGTTCACCTGCACGCCACAGGGGGGAGACAAAGAAAATGAACACATTTAATACATTTTTTTTTAACTATGAAAATAAATCACAAATTTGATTTGTTAAATATATCATTTATCATACTTAAAAATGTGGGTGTCCACAAGAAGTATAGGACAGTAATAGGAGCCTGTCAAGGAGACTGCTGGACATGTGCACTACTGCAGGTCTCACCTCCGCGGTACTGGGCCTGAGCCCCGCTGGTACCAGCCCCACTGCGGACATTAAGGAACTGCTCTCCAACCTGTGTCAGAACATCGTGGTCCACACCTGGAAGGAAAAGAGACGTTAATTCAATAGCCATGCGATAATCGTAAGGCGGTGTTTACCATACTATTACTGATGATTCTAGGAAATCGAACCACTATATTGATGCACAATATATTCATAGAATTGAGCAGAATGAGCATCACTGTGCGTGTAAAGCCTCTAGCAGTCAACCTCCTATGTAAACACACCAATTACATTTTGTGGACCACAGAATAAGGTGAAAATTCAGATGGTGATTCTTACCGAGCCCCACGAGTGCCATTCTGGCACTTGTGAAATTGTTCTGGACAAACTGGTGAAGCTGTGGAGGAGACAAAGAAGAAAGGTTCTACATGTCCTGACATGGCAGACCACACACACATCACTGTAGCATGATTGACATGCAAACATCCAGAAAGCAAAGCGTAGAATAGAAAAGGCTCTCACGTGTTCAGACTGAACGTTGCCGACCATGTAGTCTGGACAGTAGAGGGAGTTGGATAGGGCATTCTTGTAAGCTGCTTCGTGCAGACGTTCAACCACACCTGGTGGAGAGAGAGACAGAGAGAAAGAGGGATGAGCAGATGCATTGAGTACACAATAGCAGACTGCGGTAATCCTCAGATTCCCTTTGGTTTCTCAAATACATACATGTTTTTTGTACCACCCGTCAAGGCAAGTAATGTTTTCGTTTACAGAAAGACAGGACACAGACATGCCGAACCTATTTGCTCCCACTGGCTTAACTATTTTATATGTGGATAAGGAAATTCCATTGCCAGCATGGGCTTATTTGATGAAGACTTACATTTATGGCTCATTTCCACAGAACACTTTCTGTATGGTACCCTTGAATCTGTTACCTAACCCATGCCCACCTGTAACTAATACTAGATCTGTAGGCGGGGTTCATAGCCATGTCTATCGTGACATCCTATTCAACCCAACAGAATAAACACTTTCTTCTTAGTACGTGGATGTTTATTACAACAAGGACAAGCTTTGTTTAATAAAAGGCTGAAGGCAGTAAGGCGAAATAGGCCTCCGTCGCAATCGGTGGGATATTTAAAAATGGCGGGTTTGTGCATTGTGAGTCCTTTGTCGCACAAAGTGACGATTCTCTTGACCAATCAATGGTTTGCAGTGTTTCTAGCTCCACCTTTCACCCTGGTCAGTGTGCTAGGAACCTCAACAGAGGGGTAGCGAAAAAAGAAGACGGAACAGGACGGCTTATTTTTCATACCATCCACAACTTTTGGCAATGGAAACGTGAAAATAACCGTTCCTATGTGTAACAAACTGAACTGAACCAAACTAGACTGTTGGAAATGAGGCTTTAGTATCAGATAATATACTAACCTCACGCTCTGATACTTATAGTTACACTGCAATCTGTCCTGTTTTCCCTTTATTATTTTTAGAAACCTGCTCATGCAGCACTTTTGCACTCGCTCCAATATTGATGATTGTATGCTTTTATTGCCCTCAGGATCGCTTTTAAGTCGCTTTTCATAAAGCATCTGCCAAACGACTGAATGTACATAATTTACATTGTGTAAGACAGCAGGATATCTGCGCTGGGCCGCCTTTATGGCGTGGAGGAGTACTGACCGATGTGGGCGCTGCTGGCAGCGTCCCCGCGTTCCCGCTTCACATGGGCAGTGAGCTCTGACACCTCCCAGGGGCGAAACTCCTGCGCTGTGGTCACGTTGATCAGGAACTCCATCACGGTGTCGCTGGAGGTCGCGGAGACGCCCACAGGAAAGACAAAGGGAAGAAAAAACATGATTGGCCATTTTTTTTCCCAATGGATATCAAGATTCGGCTATAGGGCCATGAAATAACCCCTGTCAAATTTGACAGATTACTGTCAATAACATCTTCAAGCAAAATATAAAATATAAAGTATATATATAAAAAGATAGTTTAGACCAGGGGTTCTCAATCCCTCCCGAAAACGTATATTGGAACTTGTGTGCATCTCTGGCTTTTCAAGTAGTGTCACATGAAACAATTTACAACGCATGCGATTGATCCGCTGAACCAGAACCAACGCGTCTTACTGTACCTCGCGTGCATACATATTTTTAGCATGGGTGGTCCCAGCGGAAATCGAAGCCCTAACCCTGGCAACGTTAATGCCATGCTCTACCAGTTGAGCTAGTCAGGACCACTGATGCATACTCACTGACTGATCAGTTCAGCGCATTCTAAAAATATGTTTTCAGATGATTGTCATTTTTTCACATTTTCTGAAATTGTCTTTTGTGAAACACTTAGCCTATGACTGAGAGTAACTAACTGACAGAGCAACTAACAGTTGAGTCGGTGCACTTCATAGTTCTGTTGTTTGGGAACACAATAAGATCCAAATCCGATGGAACATGGTCTTGTAATTTGCCACGTGTCACACTTGTATTGTATATCAGCAGGTAAATGACAAGAAGAAACGGTCATATGCTTTAGGGTACCAGTGTGTACGGAACAGGCTCCATTAGACTCACATGTCGTCCCTCAGGCAGTCCACAGAGTAAACCATGTTCTCCCTGGATGAGGTCACGCTGCAGGTAGAACACACATCAGTGAGAACACTGTTCGTGACTTCCATTTTAACATTAGAATTTATTCCTACAGTGGATTCAGTCTACTGACTTCAGGTGACCTCCGACGGCCTCGACGCCACGGCAGATCTTGAAGGCTGAAGCTCCTTTGGTTGTCTGGAAAAACAAATGCAAATGCATGTGAACAACAGCCTCACTCAATATTTACAATAATATAAGGAACAGGACAAGGGTAACCTGAAGTTAGAACAATGAACGCAATCAAGAATAAGCAAGGTGACTGCATCTGATGAGTTTCGTTTTTTAGTTTTTCAATGAGCAGGCAGGGGGTTAGGCGTCTTGCTCCAGATGCCTACAGGTAGACTGCAGACATTGGGGTTCAAATCCAGGAACCTTGCAGCAGGGAGTCAAACACTCTAACCACTCAACAATCCTGACCCCAAAGATTCAGACGATGAATTTCCATCAGCAATGATGGGGTATCTTGTGAAACGTGGAATTGAACATTCAAATTGTCATGACTTGACAAGAACCAAACTTCTTGAAAGAAGTCTCTTGAAAGTTTACATCATGTGTGGCCCAAGTTGGCGGCTCTTTAACCACACATGCCTTCAATCAGGGTCCAAAATGTACTTGTAGAATTTTGTCTTTTTACCTGCTCTACCAAAATCTACCGGCCAAGCACTTGTTTGTAACCCTGCATTTTTATACCTGCCAAATGGTCAAATCTATCCGCCATTGGCTGGTGGTAGCAGGGGTTAATTTTGAACCCTGCCTTCAATGCATGCATGATACAGCAGTGCCCTACCAGGTTGGAAGCCAACCGGAGGATGTGGGTGACCCCCAGGTTGTTGTGGGTCTCATAGCGGCAGCCCGGCCTTGACGAACACACCGATCTTGGAGGCCGGGGAATAGTTCTCCAGGGAGGCGATCACCAGTCCACTGGGGAGCTTGGTCACCTGGAGGGGACACAAGAGAAGAAGTTTATTACTCTGTTAACAGGGGGTAGGCTCAACTCATTGCAAGGAAAACTACTAAACACATGAACTCAAGTAGCTATGTCCAGATATTATACGACACATTGCAAGCTGAATCTAGATGAGACAAGCTGACAAATTCCAACTAGAATTTGGTTACATGCAACATTAATTTGTTTAACCGACAACAACATACAATGAAAATGTAGACCACTAGATTGAGTACCAGCAATCATTGTCACACACACACACACACACACACACACACACACACACACACACACACACACACACACACACACACACACACACACACACACACACACACACACACACGTCTCAACCTCCTCCCCTTCCCCTAGCCCGGCCTTCCTCTGTACGCCCTGTCATACATGGACACCCTGGCAGGAGTGGGCCGCCCCCGGGAGAGGCGTCTGGGCCTGGGGTTTTCGGAGACGGGTTCGGTTCTGGTGGTCACATACAACCATCTCTGTGGACGGGGACAGACACACCCGCTCACTGACCTGAACTTCCTGGGGTTGGAACTGGACATGTTCCACCTTCGCCTGGCGTGCAGCCTGGGCTGCGTACAGCCTCGTCTGGAAATGCAAGAAAACAGCGGTGTTAGAAATGCATCTCACACACACGAAGCTTGTGTTAGTGTGTGGTCACACAGGTCCCCCCTGGGTATGGGGGGGGGTATGTGGGGAGGGTCTTTGGCGTTGGGATGACTTTGAGGAAGCAAATAAAGATGTTGATTTGGGTTTTAGGTTGTATAAAGCACAACCTAACCCCAATAAGTCTATGTTATGCATGCAATCACAGCTAGATCTGTGTCAGAAAGGGGTGATCAGGAGCTGTGGAAATGACAGCATCACCTTCCCATGTACCTCATGTATCACAGAGACTACTTGAGTTAATTGGGGAGAAACCCTTCACAGCAGATCGTCAGATCCTATCCCTTGTGTGCCAATGAGCAAACAATCATCACGTTTGTCCTTGGTATTGGTATTTCTAACGGTTGGTTGTGGATATGCGTGACCCCAACTCTAGGGTGAGTGTTGATTACTTCCTCCCTTGACACCTGAACGACGGACAGATGCCCTCTGGCTCTATCCAACACCCCGACGATTGTATATATATCGATTATCGACTATTTGCTGTATTTTCCCCCAGCGTTAAACGGCGACAACATCCTTACCGAGAGCTGGCTTATTCCCCGAATCCCCTTCATGATACGTCCCTCTCTCTCTCCTTCAAGCCTGGGAGATAGCGCAATATGGCCGACCTGGAGATGCCCTACCCAGAATCCCCGGCGCCTTCCTCCTCCTTCTTCTTCTTCTTTGCTGCTTTAATGGCGGCCGTGAACTAACGTATACAGGTGAGGCGCCACCTGCTGTGCCGGAGTGTGTATTACACCCTGGACGCGTTAAGCAACTCTGTTGACCAGGAGATGATAATAATAACCATAAATAGTATAAACATAAACTGCCACACTTTTCCGTCATTAAACCCGTACTGGTGATCGCAAATAATATCGAAGGGCGACACGAGAAATGCACGTGCGTGTGACCGGAAGTGCACGCGAGGTGTACTTCCGGTGCGCTTCTTCAACTCGCGTTTATTACGCATGTTCACACACACTCACGTGTACCCAACGTAACTGCAGCAGTACGCCGACACAGTTCCCCCCCGCGCCAAGTAAACTTTGTTGTGTGTTTTTCCTCTTTTAATACTCGAGCGAAGGTCATTAGTCCTCCGTGAAGCATTTCGCCGAGGGGACCGGAATATTAACAGAACAAACCCGACTCCACAATGGTGAGTTATTTAGCCTAGCATCATGGCTAGCCGGTGCGACGCATGTCAAGCGCCAAGGTCCGTCTCCGCGATGGCCGATGTGTGTTACTGGTCTGGGGTGGTTGTAATCTCAAATGCGGTTTTTTTTTACATTTCCTTTTCTTTTCTTTTTCTTTCCCCGGTTTGTGGGTAGACTGAAGCTGAGGTGAACCCCAAGGCCTACCCGCTGGCCGACGCCAACATGACCAAGACCATCCTGGACCTCGTGCAGCAGGCGTCCAGCTACAAGCAGTTGAGAAAGGGGGCCAATGAAGGTTTGTTTCTCTTCACATCTTTTTTTTTATTTTCTAAAGCAAATGTATTGTGTCCTGCTACCCGTCTACATATGCTGCATGCGTTTGCACGTGCCCCCCCCCCCCAACCGCTGTTCTTCATACAACATATCCCAATTAAACATAAACCCTATCTACCTACTGTGATGTGCCCTACCTGACCCTATTTCTATCACGCCATCGTTGTATGTGTAAAGTAGTCATTTTCATAATAGGTTGTATGGAAGTGGAGTGGAAACCCTAACCTAAAGCTACATGGCATAACATTATGCTTATACATTCTCTTATAAATTCCTAGTAATGGGAATAAGTAGTGACAATTTCCTTTTCTCATCTCGTCATTATCTCCTCTCCTCCAGCCACCAAGACCCTGAACAGAGGCATCTCGGAGTTCATCGTGATGGCCGCCGACGCCGAACCGCTGGAGATCATCCTCCACCTGCCGCTGCTCTGCGAGGACAAGAACGTCCCCTACGTGTTCGTGCGCTCCAAGCAGGCCCTGGGCCGCGCGTGCGGGGTGTCTCGCCCCGTCATCGCCACCTCGGTCACCATAAAGGAGGGCTCTCAGCTGAAGCCTCAGATTCAGTCTGTGCAGATGTCCATTGAAAGACTGCTTGTGTGAGTCCTGCTGCAGGACACACAAAGGATGGGACGAGCTACGCCGTAGTATTCACTCGTCTTCTTTTGTTTTTTATGTGATGATATTATTCGGGTAGAAATTGAAGTGCCCATGTTTGTTTTCGTTTTCAGGATGCGACCAATTTTATTGTAATGGTATAGTACAGCCATTCATGTTTTGTAATAAAACATATTGTTTAGAGTCCTGTATTCATGTGTAAACTGATTTATGCTTCTGAAGGTGTGACATTTATTAATTTGTGAGGATATGTCATTACAAGCCATTTCAAAATATCTCCACTGGAGACATCACACATGGACTGTACCAACTGGTGGGTAGGATTTGAAACGAATCCATCATACAGCTTTGTGGACATGCTCACTTGTGATGGCACCATTGGATATATTCTGAAAGGGCTTGTAACGACTACTAAGCCTCACCTGGTGGTAAACTAGGGGCCCTTTAATTTCGCGGGAAAATATAATATCAAAGGAACTAAAGTTATGGCTGCTAATAAATGCATATTACTTTAACGGTTGCATGGTAAGTGTTTTACTCCCGATCCTAAACCGTGGACCTGAAACACTGACACAAAAACAAGTCAATGTGCCTTACATAACTTTTCAAAACTACAGTTTAATTATGAAATAAGGTGACGAGGGAGATCTGTATGTCAATAAAATAACGGGAATACAATACATTTTGTAAATACAAATCACAGCAAACAGCTAAATAAAAATGAAGGTAAATTACACCATAGTCCATATTGAAAGCCTGAGTGACTTTCAGTTTGCTTAATTATTCACACTGTGGATGACGCACATACTTAAGTAATTAAGTAAATGGCAAGAATCTCAGCAGTCCTGCAGGGCCTGCGCCAAGTCCCCGCAGTAGTGGTGTGCGATACTGCATATTTTGGTATCGATCCGATATCGATACCGATACTTTTCAATAAATAAGGTGGATGCGTCATTGAATTGCTAAATCTCAATTAATTTTCATGACCTTAAGTGTTTTTTGTGATGTTTCCTTTTTTATTATTAAATAGTTAAAACCTAGGACAGAATGAGAACAAAGTTTATAATTAAATAGAAAATGCTTTATTATCAAGTTTTTTGCTTTGCGTCACGTGACTCGCGTGATGGCACAATATCTAAACACAAGAGGGGGGGGGGGGGGGGGGGGGGGAGCAAAGTGTGCTCTGTGCTGGTACAGGAGCGGCGAGTCCGGTGACCGCTGTTTCCTCTTTGCCGAAACCGCAGCATTGCAAACAAGAGCGGAACTTAAAGTAAAGAATCGATCCCAACAGGCTAGTATCGATCCGATACCGACTTGGTATCGATACTATCGATATTTGGATCGATCCGCCCACCACTACCCCGCAGAGCTGGGAGGGGGGCCAGGCTGCTGGTCCCCGCCCAGTCCCGGTCCAGGTCCCAGACTGAAGGGGTCGGCCCACTCAACCCTCCCTCAACTAATACCCACTTCTCCGTTGTGGCCGTCGTCGCCGTGCGTCGCCATGGAAAGCCCTCCAGTCTTCATATCGGGAGACGAGGTGAAGCGCCTCCTGCGCTACGCAGACCTCATCCCGCGTCTGGAGGCGGCGCTGGCCGTCCTGTCTGGACCCGGCGACTCGGGGGTCGTCCAGCCCGTCCGCAGCATCATCCCCTTGCGGAACCACAACGGGTAGGGGGACTACTTCTTTACGCGCCGCGGATGTGTATTTATTAGCAATTACCGCACGGGAGGGAGTGCTGTTACACTACATTATTATTAGTGTAACAGCACTAATAATTATTATTATAAGTCAACGAGAGTGACTACGGATGATGATGATGATGATGAGTGTGTGTGTTTAATCATTAATGTGGAAATACTTACGCAACCGGCCTGGGGGGGCTGGGCTGTTGCCAGGCAACCCAGGAGCATTTTCCTTCACACCGGCGTGCAACTTTCGTGTAGGTCCACCAGCTGCTGTGCGTCATGGTACATTTTAATCTATACGGTGTCCACGGTGTTTGCCAGTGAAACGAGGACATGTCACTGGATGACGACCCCTGCCTAATTGATGTGTTGGTGATAACACACCTGTAGCGCGGAGGGATATATGTAGTTAAAAGTCCCCCCAGGGAATGGACGCCTCTCGTCCAATCAAAAGACTCGGTCTGAACTCACTGCTTCACTATGCATTGTAAACCATGGTTTTCTTCCCCACTGTGAACACCTGGATGGGTCAGGTTCATGGGCCTGATGCCGGCGTACATGGAGGCTGAAGGGATCCTCTGCACCAAGATGGTGTGCTTCTACAAGAGAGGAGCCGACTCCGCCCTGCCGTCCACACAGGCCACTGTGCTGCTGCTGGACCCAGAGCATGGGAATGTCAAAGCTGTGAGTATAGGCTGACATGTTGCCTGAAACATGCTCATTTGAATCTTTTGCCTAATCCTGTAACTTTCATTCAGTGGGAAAGCTACAAGGTGCAGGTTTAAGATGGCTAGTATGGTGATGTGCTTACTACAAAAAGAATATGCCGTTGCAGATTATAGACGGACATGTCATCACCGACATGAGAACAGCAGCCACCTCGGCCATTTCTGCCAAGGTAAAGTAGGCCTCTCTTTTTGGTCGTTACATAAGCCTTACTCTTAACTATAACTTCCGCTTGCAATGTTTAACTTCGTCTTCAAATATTCCACTGAAATCTTTTTCTTTTTTTCTCTCTCCATGTTTGATGTCTTGGGGCCTGCAGTATTTGATGCCTGCCCAGGCCGAGGTGTTGGCCATCCTGGGAACAGGGAGGCAGGCCCTCAGCCACTACAATGTCTTCACGGAAATATTCAGTTTTAAAGAGGTAGGCTACAGTTGTGTCAGCCAATACCCACATTACAGCAAACTCTGGTCTAGAAGGTACTGGGTTTGATCCCCGATGTCCACAACCTGGGGTCCGTTTCACAAAGCAGGTTTAACAACCTCTGAGTTTAATCCTAAACGCTGAGTTGATCTTCACTGAGATAGAAAACTCTGGGTTTTCGGTTCCACAACACCGGTTTTGAGTTAATTTGATCAACTCAGAGGAGTTCCACCTAGGGTTAAGCGCGTGCACCACAACTACAAAAAGCCAGCATCAATGGAGCCCCGATTCGACGAGTCACCATGGCAACGGGGAAGAGGAGGGCTACGTTTTTCACCAACCTCCAATTGGAAATCCTAATGCGCTCATATGGCGAATTTCAACACGTTTTTAGAAAGAAGTGCAACACTGCTGTGTAAGTTTAAATGGAGTCCTTTGCAATCACAATAATATTACAGGGGAAAACTGCTTGAATGGTAACTATTTATTTATTTCATTTAGGTGCAATCCCGCGGGGGAGAAGCGCACTTGGCAGCAGCTTAAGATGACATTGTTCAAACAGATAAGACCTCGGCATGATCATTTTGATCATGTTTTACACTGTAAAGTAAATATTAAGTGGCTGTTTGACTGAATACAGTTGGCTCTACATCTCCGACATTGTACAAAAAACATTTGCAAAGAAACGCAGTGCAACACCTGCTGGGATGTGAGAGACTACGGTTGGTAATGTTGCACATGTAAGGACGGATTAGGTTGCGTATGTAAATGATGGACTGTGACGACCGCTGAAAAAGATAATTGTCTGGAAATGATAATTGTCTGGAAAGGCTACATCTATGCGCGGTCTGATAACCCTCTCCCGACGAATATTTAATTCTCTGCGCAGTAATGCTGCGCCGTCATCCACGGGATCGTTGTCAAAAGCAGTGCTCGAAGTGGGCCGGCACTCATCTACATTTTACCCTTTAGCGTACCGGCACTTTTTCTTGTGTACCGGCACTTGTCACAGGCTGCCGGTACTCTACTTTGCCCTAACTAGGGGCGGATCTACCGGAGTGGCCCCCCCGTCGGTCGTAGGTCCGGGGTGGGTTACGATCGCGCCCCCCCCCCCGTCGGTCGTAGGTCCGGGGTGGGTTACGATCGCGCCCCCCCCCCGTCGGTCGTAGGTCCGGGGTGGGTTAATATCGCGCGCACCCCCCCCCCCCCCCCCCTTCGCTTATATGTGAATAAGGGAGTACCGGCACTCAGGGGCGATTCTAGGGTCAGAGCTTTAGGGGTGCTGAGCACCCAATGAGCCCCACTGCCACCACCCACCCTTTTTTCACACAAAAACAAAAAATATGTCTATTGAAAAATAACTTTATCATTCACACACACACACACACACACACACACACACACACACACACACACACACACACACACACACACACACACACACACACACACACAGAGTAACGCTAGGAGTTAGTATATACTATGCCCGCATGAATGTGATGTGATTATTATTGTTGCAAAGCCTGGTTCAGGTTAAATCCTCTGTAAAACATGAATGAATACAGCAAAAGAAAAACATTTAACTTTATTTTATTGTCTGGTTTGATAGTCAGACAACTGAAAAATAAAAGATATAAATCTATGAATAAATAACAATTAATTTAAAAAGCCACAGTGAGTGTTTTCACACATACTGGTGGTATACAGTGATGTGTCGTTTCGTTGAACTGGCAGGGCTTCATGTTTCCATGACGACGGACCAGAAAAGACGCGCGAATTACGTAGGCCTAAGTTATTTACACAATTTACGTAAATTACGTAAATTGTGTAAATAACTTACGTAATTTGCGTAAGTTACGTTATTTACGTAAATAACGTAACTTACGCAAATTACGTAAGTTATTTACGTAATTTACGTAAGTTACGCAATTTACGCAAATTACGTAAGTTATTTGCGTAAATTACGTAAGTTACGTAAATAACTTACGTAATTTGCGTAAGTTACGTTATTTACGT